>CM038147.1:432405369-432482921 GCA_021437245.1 Aegilops speltoides | reverse complement strand
GCCTCGTTGGAGGCACCGGTGAGAGGCACAACAATAGACCCAGTTAGGACCGTCCCATAGCGGTAAGCGTGGTTGCACTGGTCAGCATCGATTCAGCGGCACCATGACTCAGCCAACAGGTGTTCAAGTTTAATTTAATCCGGTTAAACTTGAATGCAAATAGGCCGAGCCATGATAAAATAACATGATGCCAACAATAATACATGGACATGATATCAACATCATCATGAGGGTATCACATAACTATTCATCATATCCACAATAACTCATATCCACTGAGCATCGCATACCGACTAGCATGACCATCTCCAACATCAACATGTACTACTAACAAGTATAAACATATGAAAGGTAATACTAGCAGGTATAACATGATCACAGAGTATAAGACAACATAGCACAAAAGTGAACATGCAAATCTGAACATCACCGGAACAACGATAACCATCTTTTCAACAAGCAAATATTTAATAAAGATTCAAGTTGAAAACCATGGCTACTGCTTGACTATCATGCAAGTGGGTATTGTGTCTTGCCTGGGGATGAAGAAGGCACCGGGGAGAAGTACGGTGAAGCCGCGGAAAGATTCGCCGGAAAACGTTCTCTCTCGAAGGGGGCTGAATAAGGGCAAGGGCATAAAGGTCATTTTCATAGTGTGAAACCATAGTGAAAGTGCGGCCAACAGAATGGGCTCGATGAAACGAAGAAGTGAGCGTTGGATTCACCTCGTTTGGAGTTACGGATAAAAAGTTATGAGGGGTTGAAGTTCAGGGACTTTTCTACAAAAAATTCATCACAAATAAGTCCCTGAGTGGATAAGACAAAAGCGCAAAACAGAAACACGCTTTCGGTCAGCGAAAACGTATTACGCGGAATACGTTTCCACTTATCCACGTCAGCGTGGACTGGTCAACGTGGGGCCGGTGGCTTAGAGGCTTACAGGTGGGGCCTACCTTATCCACTCCCTCTTTCTCTCTCTCCCTCGCCTGGCATCTTCTTCCTCCCGACGAGCAGAACAGAGGCAGGGGAGCGCGCGTCACCGGCGACGGGCTCTGGCGCCACAGGCGACCTCCAGCCAAACGGAGGGCACCGGCGGGCTCGGCGTGGCCTGCCGCGTCCATCCCCGCGCAGAGGAGGTGCCAGAGAGGAGCGGGGTGGCCACAACGAAGAAGGGACAGACTCGGCTCCGGCGGTGGTTGACTTGGGGGCGCGGCCACTCGGGGCACTCCAGCGAGAGGGAGAAGAGGGGGGGGGGCGGACCGCCGGAGTGGGGGAGGCCTATTGGAGGTGGCGAAGAGGAGGGGGAGGCTCGGCCTTGCTCGGATTTAGGAGGGCAGGGGCGGCGGCCATGGCGATGGTGAGGGGCACAGAGAGCTCCTCGAGCTTGTTTGACTGGTCAGGGAGGTCTAGTGGAGGGCGTGAGGTCGAGTGGCGAGCTCGGGAGTGCTCGGGGATGGCTTAAATAGCCGCGGGCGAGGGAGGCCGAGCTGGCACCGCCGGCAACGCGTGTCCGGCGCCGTGGACGCGTGTGCTCATGCATGGACTCGGGGCAAACGACGGAGAGGGCACAGTGGAGAGCTATCACGGGTCAGAGGAGGCCAAGGGGCGCAGGGAGGAAGACGACGGTGACGAATGGATCCAATACTCCACTGTGCTTTCGTGTTCACGTGGCGGCGAGCGTCGGTGAGCTTGCTTCCGGAGGGGGAGAGGGGTCCAGGAGAACGGCGACGACGCGGGGAAAACGCTGGACATGATCACGGGCTCTAAGACGACGAGAGGAGGAGGGGGTCCAGCACAAATAGTGCTCTGGACACGGCCACTGCACGCAGAGCGCGCCAACAGGCATGCCAGCTGCGTGGTCACCACGAGACATGGCACATTAAATGCTCTACAACACCCAAAACGGTGTCTAGTGGTATGTCCTTCGAAGGTTGGTTTCTACTGCGGTGGTAACTAGGTTAAACAGTCTCTTGTCAAAAAGAAATTGTAACGCCCCGGATTCGTTGCGCCAGGTGTCCGCCAGTTATTCGTCGTCCTTGCCATGTCATTTTCTTGCGTGTTGCATTTTATCATGTCATCATGTGCATTTCATTTTGCATACGTGTTCGTTTCATGCATCCGAGCTTTTTCCCCGTTGTCCGTTTTGCAATCCGGCGCTCCTATGTCCCCCGGCGTCCCCCTTTTGTCTCTCGTTGTGAGCGGGTATTAAACTTTCTCGGAATGGCCCGAGGTTTGCCATGCGGCCTTGGTATAGCACTGGTAGACCGTCTGTCAAGTTTCGTGCCATTTGGAGGTCGTTTGATACTCCAACGGTTAACCGGGTAACCGCAAGGCCTCTTTTGTTTGCAGCCCAACACCCCTTCCAAAGTGGCCCAAAACCCAGAAAACTCCCCTCCATGCTCTCGGTCGTCCGATCACGATCGCGTGGCCGGAAACCGCTCCTTATTTGGACACTCCTAGCTCCCTCTACCTATATATATGTGCATCTCCCAAATCCGGCCTAACCCTAGATCATTTTCCTCCGCCACGGACGTTCCATCCTCCGCCACGGACATGTCCATTGCCGCTGCCGACGAATCGCAAGGCGCCCACGTCGTCGCCGCCGTCTCCACCTGCCTGCCATCATGGCATGGCCCTCGGCTGGATCGGTCGTGCGTCGCCGGCCGTGCCTTGCCCTTGCCACGCCTGCCCGGCCGCCCGCTTCTCGCCCTTGCGCCGGCGCCCGCCGCCTCGCCCGCTCACTCCGCCGCTGCTGGCCCGCATGCCGCGCCCTGGCCAAGCCTGAAGGCCAAGCCGCCAGCCATGGCCAGGTACCCTCCTCCAGATCCGCCGCCGCCGCCGATCCGGTGGTCTCGCCGGCGCCGTCCGACCCACCGCCCTCCTCCCGGGCCGCCGCCGCCGCCGCAGATCGGGAGGAGCCGATCCGCCGACCTCCGTTGACCTCGCCTCCTACCAAATGGCCTCTCTTCAAGGCCCAATTTCTTCGGTCCAAGCCGGCCCAACCTCCCCATGACTGGGCCAAGCCCAATGGTGAGCGACCCGCTAAGGCCCGCCCCGCACGCATCTTAGTTATATTGCGCCCGCATGTTTTTTTCCTGAAAAATGCCCAAGTCCCGAAATATTTGACATAATCATGCCATGTTCATCGCATTGTATCTCTGCATCCGTAGCTCCGTTTCATGCGTGTAATATGTCAAATTGTTTGTCTCGATGAGTACTTCATTTTATACCATTGCGTCATTTTCATTTGAACTCATCTTGATGCCCGAAATGCTGTTGGAAGAGTGCATGTTGATGTTAAACTGCTGAAACTGTTATAACTTGCTCATTTGTCATTTTTGCCATGATTGATATGTGCATCCTATGAGTATGAGCTCTACATGTGTTTTGATCTATGCTATGCCATCTTTCCAGTGGTGCCAACCATGTATTTTTGTGAGTTGTGTGCTGAGTGTATCAAGCTTGTTAAGTATGGTACTTGTTGTTGTTGTTTTCCTGACAGATTCTGTTATATTTTGTTGCTATGTAAACATGCTTCTACTAATCATTCTATGCATAATCTGGAGATGTCCTATAAACATGTTTTGATCTACATGTCTTGCTCTATCCATTCATGCCCTTAGTTGCAATTATAGCCTGCTGGGACATGTTGTTATCTTGCTCTAAAGTTTGTTAATGATGTTGCTGTCAGCCTGTTAACATTAAGTTCACTTGTTCCCATGTGTTTTGCTAGTGATCCATGCACCCTATGAACTTGATCTTGCCATGATTAGCTTCATAAACATGCCTTCTTACTGTTGGTTGCCTTGCCATGCCATGTATTGCTCTGTGGTGTGGTTCAAGCTCACGAACATGCCTACTTATTGTTGTTCCTGCCATGTTTGAATCTGTCATATAACTTGCCATGTTTACATGGGTGCCATCATATTTTCTATGCCTTTTTGGCTCATGGTCAGTAAGGGACTTTTGATCTATGCTATTAGTAGGTTCATTCCATGCCTTTTTTTGCCATGATATGTTCCTGTAACATGTTGTTTGATAGCTCTAAACATTGCAACCTGATGTTATTTCTGCTAAAGTCTGAAACTGTTATTATTTTGCAATATCTCCATGTCTTTTCGAGCATGTTCTAGTGATTTCTGGAGATAGCTCAGTGTTCATGTTTTGTTGTGCTTTACCTGTACTTCATGCCCTTGCCTTTTGGTATTATGTTGGGGTGCTGTAGCATGTTGTTTTGATGCTTGCAATATGCCTAGTTCTTTGTTTTGGATGATTGTTGCTATGACTTGTATAGAGTGTATGTGTTGCACCGTTGCTCCGTTTTGAGTGTGCTCTATATGAAACTTGCTTGTTTTTGCATGTAGTTTCATATTATCATGTTGCATCCTTGTTTTTAGGTGTTTGCTTGATGTTTGGGTGCATTTTGCATCAATGCCATGTTTAACTTGTTTTGCTCATATCTTCTAGGCCGTAGCTCCGAATCTAATGAACTTTATATGTAACTTGACTAGAATTTTGTGTAGATCATCTTGGTGCATCTTAACTTGATGTTCAACAACTTGAACATAAGGTTTATTCAGATCTGGACCAATTTCGAAATCTGCATATGAGGACTTACCGGAATTGTTATATGTTGTTCCCGGCCTCATTTAAACTTGCCTTGATGTGTTGTTCTTGTTTGCATCATCTCTTGCCATGAGTAGCCTCATCTAGCTTTCACATGCATCATGCTTGTTGTGCATCATGTCTTGTCATGTGTGGTGTGTTTACCATGTTGTGTGCTTCTTCTCGATAGTTCCCGTTTCGTTGCGATCGTGAGGATTCGTTCGTCTACGTGTGGTTCGTCTTCGTGGCTTCATCTTCTTCATGGATTCGTTCTTCTTCCTTGCGGGATTTCAGGCAAGATGACCATCACCTTGGATCTCACTACTATCATTGCTATGCTAGTTGCTCCGTTCTATCGCTATGCTGCGTTACCTATCTTTTGCTCTTCAAGCCTCCCAAATTGACATGAACCTCTAACCTTTGACACCCTTCCTAGCGAACCATTGTTTGGCTATGTTACCGCTTTGCTCAGCCCCTCTTATAGCATTGCTAGCTGCAGGTGAAGTTGAAGATTTGCTCCATGGTGGACAGGGTTTATGTTGGGATATCACAATATCTCTTATATTATTAATGCATCTATATATTTGGTAAAGGCTGGAAGGCTCGGCCTTATGCCTGGTGTTTTGTTCCACTCTTGCCGCCCTAGTTTCCGTCATACCGGTGTTATGTTCCCGGATTTTGCGTTCTCCTAACGGTCGGGTGATTTATGGGACCCCTCTGACAGTTCGCTTTGAATAAAACTTGTCCAGCAAGGCCCAACCTTGGTTTTACCATTTGCCTCACCACCACCTACCTTTTACCTTGGGAGTAATTTGTTGGGGAACGTAGTAATTTCAAAAAATTTCCTACGCACACGCAAGATCATGGTGATGCATAGCAACGAGAGGGAGAGTGTTGTCTACGCCCTCGTGAGACCCGGCGAAGCGATCACAACGTAGAGGAAGTAGTCGTCGACGTTCTCCTCGCGATCCGACCGATCCCGACGCCGCTCGGCGCCCGAGTTCTTGACACACGACAGCTCGATGACGTCCCTCGACTCGATCCAGCCGAGTGTCGAGGAGAGTTCCGTCAAGACGACGTGGTGACGATCTTGATGTTTCACCTGCAGGGCTTCGCCTAAGCTTCATGACGGTATGACCGAGGTGGAATATGGTGGAGGGGGCACCAGACACGGCTAAGGAACGATCCGTAGATCAATACTTGTGTGTTCTAGGGTGCCCCCCCCTCAGATATAAAGGAGGGAGGGGAGGCGGCCGCCCCTATAGGCGCGCTAAGGAGGGAGTCCTCCTCCTAGTTGAGTAGGACTCCCTTTCCTAGTCCAACTAGGAAGGAGAAGGGGAAGGAAGAGAGGAGAGGGAGAGGAAGCGGGGCCGCCGCCTCCTTGTCCTATTCGGACTCCCACAGGGGCGCGCCACCTCTGGTGCGGCCCTCTCTCTCCCTCTTGGCCCACTAAGGCCCATATTCCCGGGGTTCGGTAACCCTCGGCACTCCGGTTTTCTCCGAAACTTCGGAACCTTTCCGTGTCCGAATATAGCCGTCAATATATCAATCTTTATGTCTCGACCATTTCGAGACTCCTCGTCATGTCCGTGATCACATCCGGACTCAACTTCTTGGTACATCAAAATACATAAACTCATAATAACCGCCATCGAAACCTTAAGCGTGCGGACCCTACGGTTCGAGAACAATGTAGACATGACCTAGAACTATTCTCGGTCAATAACCAATAGCGGACCCGGATGCCCATATTGGTTCCTACATATTCTACGAAGATCTTTATCGGTCGACCGCATAACAACATCGTTGTTCCCTTTGTCATCGGTATGTTACTTGCCGAGATTCGATCGTCGGTATCCAATACCTAGTTCAATCTCGTTACCGCAAGTCTCTTTACTCGCTCGTAATACATCATCTCACAACTAACTCATTAGTTGTAATGCTTGCAAGGCTTGATGATGTGCATTACCGAGAGGGCCAGAGATACCTCTCCGACAATCGGAGTGACAAAACCTAATCTCAAATACGCCAACCCAACATCGCCTTTGGAGACACCTGTAGTACTCCTTTATAATCACCCGATTCGTTGTGATGTTTGGCAGCACCCAAAGTGTTCCTCCGTAAACGGAGTTGCATAATCTCATAGTTACGAGGAACATGTATAAGTTATGGATAAAAGCAAGAGCAACATACTAAACGATCGTGTGCTAAGCTAATGGAATGGGTCATGTCAATCGATCATTCTACTAATGATGTGACCTTGTTAATCAAATAACAACTCTTTGTTCATGGTCGGAAACATAACTATCTTTGATTAACAAGCTAGTCTAGTAGAGGCATACTAGTGACATCTTGTTTGTCTATGCATTCACACATGTATCATGTTTCGGTTAATACAATTCTAGCATGAATGATAAACATTTATCATGAAATAAGGAAATAAATAATAACTTTATTATTGCCTCTAGGGCATATTTCCTTGATCTCCCACTTGCACTAGAGTCAATAATCTAGATTACATAGTAATGATTCTAACACCCATGGAGTCTTGGTGCTGATCATGTTTTGCTCGTGGAAGAGGCTTAGTCAACGGGTGCGCAACATTCAGATCCGTATGTATCTTGCAAATCTCTATGTCTCCCACGGACTAAGTCCGGATGGAATTGAAGCGTCTCTTGATGTGCTTGGTCCTCTTGTGAAATCTGGATTCCTTTGCTAAGGCAATTGCTCCAGTATTGTCACAGAAGATTTTCATTGGACCCGATGCACTAGGTATGACACCTAGATCGGATATGAACTCCTTCATCCAGACTCCTTCATTAGCTGCTTCCAAAGCTGCTATGTACTCCGCTTCACATGTAGATCCCGCTACGACGCTTTGTTTAGAACTGCACCAACTGACAGCTCCTCCGTTTAGCGTAAATACATATCCGGTCTGCGATTTAGAATCGTCGGATCGGTGTCAAAGCTTGCATCAACGTAACTGCACGATGAGCTCTTTGTCACCTCCATATCGAGAAACATATCCTTAGTCCTTTTCGGTATTTCAGATGTTCTTGACCTGTCCGATGATCCACTCTGGATTACTTTGGTACCTCCTGCTATGCTTATAGCTAGGCACACATCAGTCCGTACACAACATTGCATACATGATAGAGCCTATGGCTGAAGCATAGGAACATCTTTCATTTCTCTCTATCTTCTGCAGTTGGTCGGGCATTGAGTCTTACTCAACTTCACACCTTGTAACACAGGCAAGAACCCTTTCTTTGCTTGATCCATTTTGAACTTCTTCAAAATTTTGTCAAGGTATGTGCTTTGTGAAAGTCCAATCAAGCGTCTTGATCTATCTCTATAGATCTTAATGCCCAATATGTAAGCAGCTTCACCGAGGTCTTTCATTGAAAAACTCTTATTCAAGTATCCCTTTATGCTATCCAGAAATTCTATATCATTTCCGATCAGCAATATGTCATCTACATATAATATCGTAAATGCTACAGAGCTCCCACTCACTTTCTTGTAAATACAAAGCTTCTCCAAAAGTGCAGACAAACCCAAATGCTTTGATCACACTATCAAAGCGTTTATTCCAACTCCGAGATGCTTGCACCAGTCCATAGATGGATCGCTGGAGCTTGCACACTTTGTTAGCTCCCTTTGGATCGATAAAACCTTCTGGTTGCATCATATACAACTCTTCTTCCAGAAATCCATTCAGAATGCGTCTTTACATCCATTTGCCAAATTTCATAATCATAAAATGCGCAATTGCTAACATGATTCGGACGGACTTAAGCATCGCCACGGGTGAGAAGGTCTCATCGTAGTCAATCCCTTGAACTTGTCGAAAACCTTTTGCGACAAGTCGAGCTTTATAGACGATAACATTACCGTCGCGTCGGTCTTCTTCTTAAAGATCCACTTGTTTTCTATTGCTTGCCGACCCTCGTGCAAGTCAACCAAAGTCCATACTTTGTTTTCATACATGGATCCCATCTCGATTTCATGGCCTCAAGCCATTTTATGGAATCTGGGCTCACCATCGCTTCTTCATAGTTCGAGGTTCATCATGATCTAGTAGCATGACTTCCGAACAGGATTACCGTATCACTCAGTGCGGATCTTACTCTGGTTGATCTACGAGGTTTCGTAGTAACTTGATCTCAAGTTTCATGATCAACATCATCAACTTCCTCACTACTTGGTGTAGGTGTCTCGTAAACCGGTTTCGCGATTTAACTACTTTCAAGTAAGGGAGAAGGTACTATTAGATCATCAAGTTCCACTTTCCTCCCACTCACTTCTTTCGAGAGAAACTCCTTCTCTAGAAAGGATCCATTCTTAGCAACGAATGTCTTGCCTTCGGATCTGTGATAGAAGGTGTACCCAACTGTCTCCTTTGGGTATCCTATGAATACACATTTCTCGATTTGGGTTCGAGCTTATCAGTTGAAGCTTTTTCACATAAGCATCGCATCCCCAAACTTTAAGAAACGACAACTTTGGTTTCTTGCCAAACCACAGTTCAAAAGGTGTCGTCTCAACGGATTTCGACGGTGTTCTATTCAGTGTGAATGCGGCCGTCTCTAGAGCATAACCCCAAAACGATAGCGGTAAATCAGAAGAGACATCATAGATCGCACCATATCTAGTAAAGTGCGATTCTGACGTTCGGACACACCATTACGCTGTGGTGTTCCGGTGGCGTGAGTTGCGAAACTATTCCGCATTGTTTCAAATGTAGACCAAACTCGTAACTCAAATATTCACCTCCACGATCGATCGTAGAAATTTAATTTTCTTGTTACGATGATTTTCAACTTCACTCAAATTCTTTGAACTTTTCAAATGTTTCAGACTTATGTTTCATTAAGTAGATATACCCATATCCGCTTAAGTCATCTGTGAAGGTGAGAAAATAACGATATCCGCCACGAGCCTCAACATTCATCGGACCACATACATCTCAGATGTATGATTTCCAACAAATCTGTTGCTCTCTCCATAGTACCGAGAACGGGTTCTAGTCATCTTGCCCATGAGGCACGGTTCGCAAGTGCCAAGTGATTCATAATCAAGTGACTCCAAAAGTCCATCAAGATGGAGTTTCTTCATGCGTTTTACACCGATATGACCTAAACGGCAAGTGCCACAAATAAGTTGCACTATCATTATCAACTCTGCATCTTTTGGTTTCAACATTATGAATATGTGTATCACTACTATCGAGATTCATCAAAAATAGACCACTCCTCAAGGGTGCATGACCATAAAAGATATTACTCATATAAATAGAACAACCATTATTCTCTGATTTAAATGAATAACCGTCTCGCATCAAACAAGATCCAGATATAATGTTCATGTTCAACACAGGCACCAAATAACAATTATTTAGGTCTAAAACTAATCCCGAAGGTAGATGTAGAGGTAGGGTGCCGACTGCGATCACATCGACTTTGGAACCATTTCCCACGCCCATCGTCACCTCATCCTTTGCGGTGTTAAGCAATCCGTAATCCTGCTTTGAGTTGCAAATATTAGCAATGAACCAGTATCAAATACCAGTGCTCTGCGAGCTCTAGTAAGGTACACATCAATAACATGTATATCACATATACCTTTGTTCACCTTGCCATCCTTCTTATCCGCCAAATACTTGGGGCAGTTCCGCTCAAATGACGACCGCTTGCAGTAGAAGCACTCGATTTCAGGCTTAGGTCCAGACTTGGGTTTCTTCTCTGAGCAAACAACTTGCTTGCTGTTCTTCTTGAAGTTCCTTCTTCTTCCCTTTGCCTTTCTTCTTGAAACTAGTGGTCTTATTGACCATCAACACTTGATGCTCCTTCTTGATTTCTACCTCCGCAGCCTTTAGCATTGCGAAGAGCTCGGTATAGTCTTTACTAACCCTTGCATATTATAGTTCATCACGAAGCCTTTGTAGCTTGGTGGCGTGATTGAAGAATTACATCAATGACACAATCATCCGGAAGATTAACTCCCAATTGTGTCAAGTGATTGTAGTACCCGGACATTTTGAGTATGTGCTCACTAATGTAACTGTTCTCCTCCATCTTGCAGCTATAGAACTTATTGGAGACTTCATATCTCTCAATCCGGGCATTCTGTTGGAATATCAACTTCAACTCTGGAACATCTCATATGCTCCATGACGCTCAAAACGTCGTTGAAGTCCCGGTTCTAAGCCGTAAAGCATGGCACACTGAACTATAGAGTAGTCATCAGCTTTGCTCGCCAGACGTTCTTAACGTCGTCGGCCACATCAAGAAGCAGTTCGCACCCAGCGGTGCATCCAGGCGTAACTCTTCATGCAGCAATGAGGATAATCCTCGAGTTACGGACCCGATCCGTGTAATTTCTACCATCATCTTTCAACTTTGCTTTCTCAAGGAACGCATTAAAATTCAACGGAACAACAAAGACGAGCCATCTATCTACAATCAAACATAAATAAGCAAGATACTATCAGGTACTAAGTTCATGATAAATTTAAGTTCAATTAATCATATTACTTAAGAACTCCCACTTAGAAAAACATCTCTCTAGTCATCTAAGTGATCACGTGATCCAAATCAACTAAACCATAACCGATCATCACGTGAAATGGAGTAGTTTTCAATGGTGAACATCTTTATGTTGATCATATCTACTATATGATTCACGCTCGACCTTTCGGTCTCCGTGTTCCGAGGCCATATCTGCATATGCTAGGCTCGTCAAGTATAACCCGAGTATTCTGCGTGTGCAAAACTGGCTTGCACCCGTTGTAGATGGACGAGAGCTTATCACACCCGATCATCACGTGGTGTGCGGGCACGACGAACTTTGGCAACGGTGCATACTCGGGGAGAACACTTCTTGATAATTTAGTGAGAGATCATCTTATAATGCTACCGTCAATCAAAGCAAGATAAGATGCATAAAAGGATAAACATCACATGCAAATCAATATAAGTGATATGAGATGGTCATCATCATCTTGTGCTTCATGATCTCCATCTTGCAGCACCACCATGATCACCATCGTCACCGGCGCGACACCTTGATCTTCATCGTAGCATCGTTGTCGTCTCGCCAAATATTATGCTTCTACGACTATCGCTACCGCTTAGTGATAAAGTAAAGCATTACAGTAGCATTGCATTGCATACAATAAAGCGACAACCATATGGCTCCAGCCGATTGCCGATAACCGGTTACAAAACATGATCATCTCATACAATAAAATATAGCATCACGTCTCGACCATATCACATCACAACATGCCCGCAAAACAAGTTAGACGTCCTCTACTTTGTTGTTGCAAATTTTACGTGGCTGCTACGGGCTTAAGCAAGAACCAATCTCACCCACGCATCAAAACCACAACGATATTCGTCAAATAGACTCCGTTTAACCTTCTCAAGGACGGGCGTAGCCACACTCTTGTTCAACTAAAGTGAGAGAGACAGCACCCACCGGTCACCTTTAAGCAACGAGTGCTCGTGGCGGTGAAACCAGTCTCGCGTAAGCGTCTGCGTAATGTCGGTGCGGGCGCTTCATCTCACAATACCGCTGAACCAAAGTATGACATCTTTGGTAGGTAGTATGACTTGTATCGCCCACAACTCACTTGTGTTCTACTCGTGCAAAACATCAAACCATAAAACCTAGGCTCGGATGCCTTTGTTGGGGAACGAGTAATTTCAAAAATTTCCTACGCACACGCAAGATCATGGTGATGCATAGCAACGAGAGGGAGAGTGTTGTCTACGCCCTCGTGAGACCCGGGCGAAGCGATCTGGCGTAGAGGAAGTAGTCGACGTTCTCCTCGCGATCCGACCGATCCCGACGCCGTTACTCTGGCGCCCCGAGTTCTTGACACACGACAGCTCGATGACGTCCCTCGTACTCGATCCAGCCGAGTGTCGAGGAGAGTTCCGTCGACGACGGCGTGGTGACGATCTTGATGTTTCACGGCGGCGCAGGCTTCGCCTAAGCATGACGGTATGACCGAGGTGGAATATGGTGGAGGGGGCACCGACACGGCTAAGGAACGATCCGTAGATCAATACTTGTGTGTTCTAGGGTGCCCCCTACCCCGTATATAAAGGAGGGAGGGGAGGCCGGCCGCCCCTATAGGCGCGCTAAGGAGGGGGAGTCCTCCTCCTAGTTGAGTAGGACTCCCTTTCCTAGTCCAACTAGGAAGGAGAAGGGGAAGGAAGAGAGGAGAGGGAGAGGAAGGGGGCGCGCCCCCTCCTTGTCCTATTCGAACTCCTCGGGGCGCCACCTCTGGTGCGGCCCTCTCTCTCCCTCTTGGCCCACTAAGGCCCATATTCCCCGGGGTTCCAGTAACCCCTCCACTCCGGTTTTCTCCGAAACTTCCGGAACCTTTCCGTGTCCGAATATAGCCGCCCAATATATCAATCTTTATGTCTCGACCATTTCGATACTCCTCGTCATGTCCGTGATCACATCCGGACTCGAACTTCTTGGTACATCAAAATACATAAACTCATAATAACCGCCATCGAAACCTTAAGCGTGCGGACCCTACGGTTCGAGAACAATGTAGACATGACCTAGAACTATTCTCGGTCAATAACCAATAGCGGGACCTGGATGCCCATATTGGTTCCTACATATTCTACGAAGATCTTTATCGGTCGGACCGCATAACAACATACGTTGTTCCCTTTGTCATCGGTATGTTACTTGCGAGATTCGATCGTCGGTATCCAATACCTAGTTCAATCTCGTTACGGCAAGTCTCTTTACTCGCTCGTAATACATCATCTCACAACTAACTCATTAGTTGTAATGCTTGCAAGGCTTGATGATGTGCATTACCGAGAGGGCCCAGAGATACCTCTCCGACAATCGGAGTGACAAAACCTAATCTCGATATCGCCAACCCAACATCGCCTTTGGAGACACCTGTAGTACTCCTTTATAATCACCCGATTCGTTGTGACGTTTGGCAGCACCAAAGTGTTCCTCCGTAAACGGAGTTGCATAATCTCATAGTTACAGGAACATGTATAAGTTATGGATAAAAGCAAGTAGCAACATACTAAACGATCGTGTGCTAAGCTAATGGAATGGGTCATGTCAATCGATCATTCTACTAATGATGTGACCTTGTTAATCAAATAACAACTCTTTGTTCATGGTGGGAAACATAACCATCTTTGATTAACAAGCTAGTCTAGTAGAGGCATACTAGTGACATCTTGTTTGTCTATGCATTCACACATGTATCATGTTTCCGGTTAATACAATTCTAGCATGAATGATAAACATTTATCATGAAATAAGGAAATAAATAATAACTTTATTATTGCCTCTAGGGCATATTTCCTTCATAATTAACCCAAGGGTCATCTTTATTTTAGCCCCCCCGGGCCAGTGCTTGTCTAAGTGTTGGTCCGAACTGAGCAGCCTGCGGGGCCACCTCGGGGAAACTCAAAGTCTGGTTTTACTCGTAGCTTGACTTATCCGGTGTTGCCCTGAGAACGAGATATGTGCAGCTCCTATCGGGATTGTCGGAAGATCGGGCGGCTTTGCTGGTCTTGTTTTACCATTGTCGAAATGTCTTGTAAACCGGGATTCCGAGACTGATCGGGTCTTCCTGGGAGAAGGTCTATTACTTCGTTGATC
Source organism: Aegilops speltoides (assembly GCA_021437245.1). NCBI lineage: Eukaryota > Viridiplantae > Streptophyta > Magnoliopsida > Poales > Poaceae > Aegilops > Aegilops speltoides. The sequence goes on along the minus strand of CM038147.1, from coordinate 432,468,653 downwards.
GCGAGAGCTTGTCATGGGCTAAGTTGGGACACCCCTGCAGGGTTTAAACTTTTGAGAGCCGTGCCCGCGGTTATGTGGCAGATGGGAATTTGTTAATGTCCGGTTGTAGATAACTTGACACCAGATCCGAATTAAAACGCATCAACCGTGTGTATAGCCGTGATGGTCTCTTCTCGGCGGAGTCCGGGAAGTGAACACGGTTTCTGGGTTATGTTTGACGTAAGTAGGTGTTCATGATCACCTCTTGATCATTGCTAGCTTCACGACCATTACTTTGTTTCTCTTCTCGCTCTCATTTGCGTATGTTAGCCACCATACATTGCTTAGCCGCCGCTGCAACCTCACCACTTTACCCCTTCCTTTCCCATTAAGCTTTGCTAGTCTTGATACCCATGGTAATGGGATTGCTGAGTCCTCGTGGCTCACAGATTACTACAACAACAGTTGTAGGTACAGGTTTTGCGATGATTTTGACGCGAGAGCGATGCTTGCTTGCGTTGAGTTCTTCTTCTGATTCTTCGATCAGGGGATAGGTTCCAGGTCGGCAGCCTGGGCTAACAGGGTGGATATTGTTTGAGTTTCTGTTTATGTATCATCCGTAGTCGGATGTTGTTCTTGTATGATGTATTGTTGTATTCGTGTGGCATTGAATGCCTCTTGTATGTATCCCCATCTATTTATGTAATGTTGATGTAATGATATCCACCTTGCAAAAGCGTTCCAATATGCGGGTCTATCCTTGGTGGGACCTTCGAGTTCCTTTTGGATAGGGTCGCATATTGGGCGTGACAGAAATCATCCTCTGAAGTTTACTGCAGTAAACTTGAGTGAACACTGGTGATCAACAGGAAAGGGTTTGCAGCCAAAGGAGTTGTCTGGGGTGTTTAGGATAGGAAGGACTACAGTCCTCGAGGTTGGGAGGGTAAAAGGATCAAGATTTACTGCAGTTGCTTCACAACTGCATATTTGGTCCAGAAATGAAGATCAGGATGATGCTCTCACATGCAGTGTCCACTTGATCTCAAATTGGGCAAGGCTAAGTCATTTGGTCATATGAAGATGATGTAAAAAGATCATGCCAAATGGACAAACCAAAATAGCACTTGCTTCACAAACATCTCTGCTGACCAGAAACTTGGAATAATTATGGTGGTCAAATGGCTCATTGAAATGATGCCAAAATGGGTGGAGAGATGTTTTATGGGTATAAGAATGATCTGGTAATTTATCAGGATTTTTGAAGCAATACAAAATATTCTTGCTTCACAACCTGAAAATATTGCCACAGACAAAGATTTGCTCCTGTGCTCACATAGATAATTGTATGGGTCTGCAAATGGGTGGAAGGGGTCAATATGATCATATTAAGGAGTGTGCAAAATTGCAACTTAGTTGGGTACTCCTAGCTAGTACTCCCTTCACAAAGCCTTCTGTCTGACAGAAACTTTGAAAATTCACTGAGGAAGATTGGCTAGGCAAATAAATTTGAACTTGTGCATGAGGCAATCATTTGGACATAATAACATGCCCAAAAAGGTTGGGAGTCAATAGAAGAAATATAAATGACACTTCCTTCATAAAGTGCCATTCAGGGCAGAATAGAAAAAGGAATATTGGGGAATTATTTTTGAACATGGCAATGAAAAGTTTTGCCATATTTGATCAAGATATGACCCAAACAATTTATGAGAATTATTTGGGAATTTTAGGACTGATGGAAATATAGGTTGCTTCACAACCTAGGGCAATTGGAGTTATTCCTTTAATAGAAAAGGAATATTCCCAATAAAAAGAATATTGAGATTTGGGCTAGGATGGAAATTACAGGGTCTAGGGAAGGATTTTGGAATGACAAGCCACTCTAGAAGCAAAGAAGAGGTCATATTCTTCAGTTTCCAGACCACAAAGCCATGGAAAAAGAAAACTCACGCAAAAACCTTGGAAAAACAAAAGAAAAAGAAATGGCCAAAAATCAGGCTGTCACAAACCTTACCCCCTTAAAGAAATCTCGTCCTTGAGATTTGGTTGCTCAGAGAACTAGTATGAATATTCTGACTTAAGGAAACCGTTTCCAACTCGGGTATCCTCTTTCCTTTATTGTTGTTCCCATTAAATTTTTATCTGACTGGCCCTGGGTGGTTTGATTCACTGTATCCTCAATCTGACAGACCTTACCTGGCTTGCCCATGCTTATATAGGCTCCAATTTCTTTTTAGATCTGCTGACTAGCTGAGTGTGATTTAATTATCACGACTGAAATATATGTCCGTCTCACAAATCCAAAAGTGATTTCCGTTGGGTGTGCCACCCGGCACTGACAATCTTTCATGTAATGATGATCAGAATTTTCTGATGAAAAACTCAAGCTCTGACTCATTGCATTGAGTTTCTCCACTAAATGCAGGTCCTTTGGGTTCCAAACAGTGAATTAAAACATAACCGCTTCCTGACAGATTCTGACTCATCACAGAAGTTTCTGAATCACCTTAACCGGCTCCACTGTCGTGAGTATCGGATCCGTACCAAATATTTGATTGTCTCCTGTCGCGGCCAGCATAAAGGGTTTGGCCTGTATGATAATATCTGCAGACTTGGCTGACGATCCCGGGGATCTGCACCATGGGGGTCGTGCAACAATTTTCATACCTGCATCACGGGTCTTGCTCCTTCATTATTGTTTTCTTGGTGTGGATCCTTGGCTGAAAGAGCTGGGCCATATTGCTTCTTCGTATGACCATAGGTACTGTTGGTGCAATTTTTCGGCAACTATAGTTTATCCTCACTTTTTTGATAAGTAACCCATTAAATGGCAGGTTCAACACCTCTCAAGTTCTGATCGTTGGGAAATGATCATCCGAAACCCTTGCAAGAAATTGGCAAATAAGTCAGTAGCCACCAGAACGGTCTTTATGACTTAGATCTGGGACATTACTGAAATAACTCAACCACGACTCAAGATGGCCGAAAAGCAGAGCATGAGACCGGGTCGATAAGAAGAAAGTGGCAGCTCCCTAAAATAGCCAAAAAGCAGCTATAGGGCTACTGTCACAAAAAGAAACTCAACAGCTGTACGAGACGGCCGAAAAGCAGCTCAGACTCGTGACAGTCGTTGGAGAGAGAAACAAGAATAGGCATCCACCCCGGATAGCTAGAAACAGCTCAGATCACAGGCCTGGTGTCGTCATTGGAGAAAAAAAAGGGACAAGGGCTCATCAGGATCATTTTCCAGTTCACAAGTACTTGTATTGAGCTCATTGATGTCGTCAATCCTCATAATCCTTTGTCACACTGCAGAGTATACTGGCTTTTTTCTATTAACCATCCTCACGTGTTTGTCAGATCCTCATCCGAGTGACTTGTAAGATCTTGATGGTATGCTCATCGCATATATATGAGGGCCTGATTCCGAGACAGACGTGTATTCTGACTGGTTCTTGATTCTGACCAAAATGTTGCGGATCTAATTCTTGGGATTTACTGCCATATGCTGTCAATTCACAGCGTACTACCTTGTACCAATGTCTTACTGAGGAAGATGGCTGGCTTGTGCTCGAAACTTTCGTTGGACAACTTGCTGAAGAAGACTGGGTATCGTGCTTCAGAAGCTTACCCCCTTAAAGACTTTGCTGGGGAAAGACTCGGTACCTTATGCTAGAAGCTTTTGCGGTTGCTCACTGAAGAAGGCAGAGTACCTTGCGCGGGAAATCATCCACGTATCGTACTGAGGAAGATAGATGAATCTTGCCTTGGAAACTTCTCTGGCATCTTGCGAGGGAAGATTGGATTGCTTACACCAGAAACTTCTTATTGATGATATGCGGACCGATTTCCACATATATAACCATCTAAAATATTTCTGATGTTGATTTCTTGCATGAGACAGGGTTTTACTGGACTATCCTCCTTTCTGAGTATATGCCATATTTTTGCTTGCTTCCAGGTACATCGAGTTCCAAAATCATCCTCAACGAAAAATTAAACTTGTATCTGAGCCATACCTTTGATAATATTCTGTCAACCTTGCACACAATTTATCTTCTTGCTGATTTAATCATTTTGTTGTGATGAGTGCACGCTAATGCAAACTTGATACTGACGGTCCATCCAGGATTTCTTTTGCATCCAGACAAGATATTCCAATTTTCATTGCAGTCTGCTGGTAATTCTATTCTATTTAGCTGAGTTTCCAAATATATGCATTTCTTGCTGACTCTTTGGGTCCATTGTCGGCTGACGAGTAACTTTAATAGGGGAAAAATTTGTAACACCGAAGGCCCAAAGAAAGGAACAACAGAAACGACTAAAATAAAAGCACACAAGCATTCTACTAATATAATTAATCAAACAATCACCACACATATTACTGCTAGTCACACAATATGCATGCCTACTTAAGCACACAAATTTCGCGGGATCTCCGGTTCTACGATCTAGCATGCTGTGACGATGTGCACGAGGACGAATAAATGTGTGGAAGAATTGGTTTAAACAGCGCTACACCAAGTGCTAGCTTAGCCAGATAGCAACCTGGACTACCTCGGAGACGAGGACGTACTCGATAATCATGCAGTGGGACACGAAGGTCACAACCACCTTATTATCAAGCGGACAGAAAAAGATCCGTACCCGTCCAAGAAATAGGATAGCAGGGAAAAACTGAGGCTGCTGACATTGCCCTTTCTTGATAACTAAGATCATTAAGGGTTGCCAACACGACAAAATAAAAGAACGATCCGGGATAGACGCATGCCCATCACCGAAATGATAGGCGGGACTGAAGGAAAGACATCGGTGCGATACCTGAGCACCATTTTTGCAAACAGTGTCGGGATCACTTGGCATCACTCTGCTGGGACAGAAATGACACCAAACACCGAAAGAAAAAGGGACTGGAGAAATGCAAAGGTTGAGCCGTAGTGGATCTAAACCGATGCCAGCTACACTCACCAGATAAACCATTAGCGACTAAATAATAATCTGTATGCATGCTATGCGACAAACAGATGCAGCAATCAAGTGCAACAAACCAACTAGGGTCTATACTACCGCTTTCTACCATTCGCGCGGCCTAGGGCGTCCTACAGCCAGACCTGCTGAAAGATCGAGGATGTCGCCTAGAGGGGGGTGAATAGGCGCTTTAAAATAATTATGGTTTAGGCTTGAACAATTGCGGAATAAACCTAACGGTTAATTTGTCAAGCACAAAACCTAAAACAACTAGGCTCACCTATGTGCACCAACAACTTATGCTAAGCAAGATAAGCAACTATGTGATAGCAAGATATATGACAAAGAACAATATGGCTATCACAAAGTAAAGTGCATAAGTAAAGGGCTCGGGTAAGAGATAACCGAGGCACGCGGAGACGACGATGTATCCCGAAGTTCACACCCTTGCGGATGCTAATCTCCGTTTGGAGCGGTGTGGAGGCACAATGCTCCCCAAGAAGCCACTAGGGCCACCGTAATCTCCTCACGCCCTCGCACAATGCAAGATGCCGTGATTCCACTAAGGGACCCTTGAGGGCGGTCACCGAACCCGTACAAATGGTGACCCTTGGGGGCGGTCACCGAACCCGTACACATTGGCAACCTGATGACCCACAAGTATAGGGGATCTATCGTAGTCCTTTCGATAAGTAAGAGTGTCAAACCCAACGAGGAGCAGAAGGAGATGATAAGCGGTTTTCAGCAAGGTATTCTCTGCAAGTACTGAAATAAGTGGTAACAGATACTTTTGTGATAAAATAAATGGTAATGGGCAACAAGTAACAAAAGTAAATAAAGTGCAGCAAGGTGGCCCAATCCTTTTTGTAGCAAAGGACAAGCCGGAACAAACTCTTATAATAGGAAAAGCGCCCCCGAGGACACATGGGAATATCATCAAGCTAGTTTTCATCACGCTCATATGATTCGCGTTCGGTACTTTGATAATTTGATATGTGGGTGGACCGGTGCTTGGGTACTGCCCTTACTTGGACAAACATCCCACTTATGATTAACCTCTATTGCAAGCATCCGCAACTACAACAAAAGTATTAAGGTAAACCTAACCATAGCATGAAACATATGGATCCAAATCAGCCCCTTACGAAGCAACGCATAAACTAGGGTTTAAGCTTCTGTCACTCTAGCAACCCATAATCTACTTATTACTTCCCAATGCCTTCCTCTAGGCCCAAATAATGGTGAAGTGTTATGTAGTCGACGTTCACATAACACCACTAGAGGTTAGACAACATACATCTTATCAAAATATCGAATGAATACCAAATTCACATGACTACTAATAGCAAGACTTCTCCCTTGTCCTCAGGAACAAACGTAACTACTCACAAAGCATATTCATGTTCATAATCAGAGGGTTAATAATGTGCACAAAGGATCTGAACATATGATCTTCCACCAAATAAACCAACTAGCATCAACTACAAGGAGAAATCAACACTACTAGCAACCTACTAGCACCAATCCCAGACTTGGAGACAAGAATTGGATACAAGAGATGAACTAGGGTTTGGAGATGAGATGGTGCTGGTGAAGATGTTGGTGGAGATTGCCCTCTCCCGATGAGAGGATCATTGGTGATGACGATGGTGATGATTTCCCCCTCCCAGAGGGAAGTGTCCCCGGTAGAACAACTCTGCCGGAGCCCTAGATTGGTTCTGCCAAGGTTCCGTCTCGTGGCGGCGGAGTCTCGTCCCGAAAGGTTGCTTATTATTTTTTCTCATCGAAAGACTTCATATAGGAGAATATGGGCGTCGGAGAGCCACCAGGGGGCCCACGAGGTAGGGGGCGTGCCCAGGGGGGAGGGGCGCACCCCCCACCCTCGTGAGCAGGGTGTGGGCCCCCTGGCCTTCATCTTTGGCAACGATTTTTCTTTATTTCTTTTAAGATATTCCGTGGAGTTTCGGGACTTTTGGAGTTGCTCAGAATAGGTCTCCAATATTTGCTCCTTTTCCACCGAATTCCATTGCCAAGCATTCCCCTCTTCATGGTAAGCCTTGTAAAATAAGAGAGAATAGCCATAAGTATTGTGACATATCGTGAAATGACAGCCCATAATGTGATAAATATAGATATAAAAGCATGATGCAAAATGGATGTATCAACTCCCCCAAGCTTAAACCTCGCTTGTCCTCAAGCGAAAAGCCGATAACAATAAATATGTCCTCATGTTTAGAAGTATAGGCGTCGATAAAAATAAAATACAGACATGAAGGCATCATGATTATTTTCATAACAGCAACATATATAGATTTGTCATATGATTACTTATGTTCAAGTGATGATCTTTTCACAAAGCCAAAGTATAAATCATAAACCTTATTGAGCACCAACAAATTATACCCTCAGTCATTGAAGCAATTGCAATTTATCATAACATCGGAAAGAGTCTATGTCAGAGCTTAAAAGCAAGTCCACATACTCAACTATCACTCAGTCCTTCATAATTGCTAACACTCACGCGATACTTGTGGTTACAGAGTTTTAATCGGACACAGAGAAAGATAGGGGCTTATAGTTTTGCCCCACAACCTTTTACCTCAAGGGTAATGTCAACAATAATAATTCTTGCTCCCCCACATCCAATTAGATATATATATCATGTTCTTTCAAACATGCTGAGCTTGCCAAAGGATAAAATGAAAAAGGAAAGGTGAAGATCACCGTGACTCTTGCATAAAGTAGAGGATAATAATAAAAGATAGGCCCTTCGCAGAGGGAAGCAGAGGTTGCCATGCGCTTTTATGGTTGGATGCACAAAATCTTAATGCAAAAGAATGTCACTTTATATTGCCCCTTGTATGTGAACCTTTATTATGCAAATCCGTCGCTTTTATTAAGGCCCACAACAAATTTGTACAAAGCTTATTTCTCTGCACTAATAAGTCATGCATATTTAAAGAGCAATTTTTATTGCTTGCACCGATGACAACTTACTTGAAGGATCTTACTCAATCCATAGGTAGATATGGTGGACTCTCATGGCTAAACTGGTTTAAGGGTATTTGGAAGCACAAGTAGTATTTCTACTTAGTGCTGAGAATTTTGCTAGCAAGAGGGGGAAAGGCAAGCTCAACACGGTAGAGGAACCACGACAACATACTTTATCTCAGATGTAAGGAAACATAACTCATTATATTGTCTTCCTTGTCCAACATCAACTCTTTAGCATGTCATATTTTAATGAGTGCTCCCAATCATAAAAGATGTCAATGATAATATATCTATATGCAAAACCTCTCTCTCCTCATTACTTCCTATTAATTGCAACGATGACAAAAGCTATATTTGCCAACTCCCAACAACTTTTAATCGTCATACTCTTTCTATGTTGGAGTCATTACTTTCACTAAGATCAATATAAACTCTTTGTTTCTTTTTATTCTTTTCTTTATTCACCCAAGATCATGGCAAAGTAATCAAGCCCTTGACTCAACTAATCTTTTTTATATATAGCTCACGGACTCGATTGCATAGAGGGATCATAAAGCAAAACTCAAGACTAGATCGTGCCATGACTTTATTCTACTAAATCAAGATACTACTAATAGGATCGAACTAAGAAAAAGGTAAAGATAGGAGTTGTGATGGTGATACGATACCGGGGCACCTCCCCCAAGCTTGGTAGTTGCCAAGGGGAGTGCCCATACCCATGTGATTATATCTCCTTTGTTGTTGGCGGTGGAGGTGTTGTTGATGATGGAAGCTTGTCGTCCACCTTCCATGGCATAGGCTCACCCTCATAGAAGGATGACCGAGTCTCCGGAATCCTCAAATCTGCAACGGAAATAGTTCAAAACAAAAACAGAGGATATTTGCGTGATACGGTCGTCAAAACCTTTGGGAGAATATATAATAAATTTTTACCGACCAAAATACGTATTGTGCAAGAAAACGGAGTTCGGTGGGCACACGAGGTGCTCACGAGGTAGGGGGCACGCCCAGGGGAGTAGGGCGCGCCCTCCACCCTCGTGGAGGCCTCGTGTCCTCCCCGGACTACTACTTATTTTTCTATTTTTCTAAATATTCCAAAACGGAGAAATATTGCTTTAAAAAATTGTTTGGGGTCGGTTTACTAACTGTACCACATACCTATTCCTTTTCGGAGTCTGGAACGTTCTGGAAAGTGTCCCTTACGTATTCCTCCGGGGTTACGGTTTCAATAATATTGGTTTCAACATTTATGGGATTACCTGAGATATAATGTTTGATTCTTTGACCGTTTACCACCTTCGGATTTGTGCCTGCGAAGTTGTTGATTTCTATGGCACCGGAACGATAGACCTCCTCGATAACATAAGGACCTTCCCATTTGGAGAGAAGTTTTCTTGCAAAAAATCTTCAACTAGAGTTGTATAGCAATACATAGTCACCTACATTAAACTCATGCTTTTGTATCCTTTTATCATGCCACCTTTTAACTTTTTCTTTAAACAGCTTGGCATTTTCATAAGCTTGGGTTCTCCATTCATCAAGTGAGCTAATATCAAACAACCTCTTCTCACCGGCAAGTTTGAAGTCATAATTGAGCTCTTTGATAGCCCAATATGCCTTATGTTCTAATTCAAGAGGTAAATGACATGCTTTTCCATAAACCATTTTATACGGAGACATACCCATAGGATTTTTGTATGCAGTTCTATAGGCCCATAATGCATCATTCAGTTTTTGGACCAATTCTTTCTAGACCTATTGGCGTCTTTTGCAAAATTAATTTGAGCTCTCTATTGCTCAACTCTACCGACCACTAGATCGGGTGATAAGGAGATGCAATTATATGATTAACATCGATTTAGCAAGCATCTTACGGAAAGCAAGCATGAGTGAAGTGTGAACCACCATCGGTCATTAAGTATCTAGGGACTCCAAACCTCGGAAAAATAACTTCCTTAAGCATTTTAATAGAAGTGTTATGATCAGCACTACTAGTTGGAATAGCTTCTACCCACTTAGTAACGTAATCAACAGCAACTAAAATATGAGTGTAACCATTAGAGGCAGGAAAAGGTCCCATATAATCAAAGCCCCAAACATCAAATGGCTCAATAACAAGTGAATAATTCATAGGCATTTCTTGACGTCTACTGATATTACCAATTCTTTGACATTCATCGCAAGATAAAACAAACTTACGGGCATCCTTGAAGAGAGTAGGCCAATAAAAACTAGATTGAAATACCTTATGTGCAGTCCTATCTCCAGCGTGGTGTCCTCCATAGGCTTCGGAGTGACACTTGCGTAGGATCTGTTCCTGTTCATGCTCAGGTAAACAATGTCTAATAACACCATCTACTCCTTCTTTATAAAGATGTGGGTCATCCCAAAAGTAATGTCGCAAGTCATAGAAAAACTTTTTCTTTTGTTGGTATGTGAAGCTAGGCGGTATGAATTTAGCAACAATATAATTAGCATAATCAGCATACCACGGAGTGCTATGAGAAGTACTTATGACATTTAATTGCTCATCGGGAAAGCTATCATCAATAGGTAGTGGGTCATCAAGAACATTCTCTAGCCTAGACAAGTTGTCTGCAACGGGGTTCTCAGCTCCTTTTCTATCAACAATATGTAAATCAAATTCTTGGAGCAAGAGAACCCATCTAATGAGTCTAGGTTTTGCATCTTTCTTTTCCATAAGATATTTAACAGCAACATGATCTGTATGAATAGTTACTCTAGAATCAACAATATAGGGTCTGAATTTATCACAAGAAAATACAACCGCTAGAAGTTCCTTTCCGATAGTAGCATAATTTCTTTGAGCATTGTCTAGAGTCTTACTAGCATAATGGATAACATTTAATTTCTTATCAACTCTTTGCCCTAGAACAGCACCTACAGCATAATCACTAGCATCACACATAATTTCAAAGGGTAAATTCCAATCGTGGTGAACAATAGGTGCAGAGACTAATGCTTTCTTAAGTATTTCAAATGCTTCTACACAATCATCATCAAAGACAAATGGTACATCTTTTTGTAATAAATTAGTCAGAGGCCGAGAAATTTTCGAGAAGTCCTTAATGAACCTCCTATAAAATCCGGCGTGACCAAGGAAACTTCTTATACCTTTGATGTCCTTAGGACATGGCATCTTTTCAATAGCATCAACCTTGGCTTTATCAACTTCAATACCTCTTTCAGAAACTTTGTGCCCCAAGACAATACCTTCATTAACCATAAAGTGTCACTTTTCCCAATTCAAGACAAGATTAGTTTCTTCACATCTCTGCAAAACTCGAGCAAGATTGCTCAAGCAATCATCAAAAGAGGAACCATAGACGGAAAAAGTCATCCATGAAAACCTCACAAATTTTCTCACAAAAGTCAGAGAATATAGCCATCATGCATCTTTGAAAGGTAGCAGGTGCATTACATAAACCAAAAGGCATACGTCTATAAGCAAAAGTACCAAAAGGGCATGTAAAAGTAGTCTTTGATTGATCTTTAGCCGACACAGGTATTTGAGAGAAACCAGAATAACCATCTAGAAAGCAATAATGTGTATGTTTGCATAATCTTTCTAGCATTTGATCAATAAAAGGTAAGGGGTAATGATCTTTCTTAGTAGCTTTATTTAATTTTTGGAAATCAATTACCATCCTATAACCTGTGATAATTCTTTATGGATCAATTCATCTTTATCATTAGGGACAACAGTAATACCTCCTTCTTAGGGACACAATGGATAGGACTTATCCACGACTATCAAGAACGGATAAATTATACCGCCTCCGTAAGCTTGAGTATTTCTTTTCTTACCACTTCTTTCATTTCAGGATTCAAACGTCGTTCAGGATCACGAACTGGTTTGGCATCCGCTTCCAAATTTATTTTATGTTGACATAGAGTGGGACTAATGCCCTTAAGATCATCAAGAGTATATCCAATAGCGGCACGGTGCTTCTTCAGAGTTTTCAATAATATTTCTTCTTCATGCTCTGAAAGGTTAGCGCTAATAATAACAGGATATATTTTCTTTTCATCAAGATAAGCATATTTAAGATTATGAGGCAACGGTTTAAGTTCAAACACGGGATCACCCTTGGGTGGAGGAGGATCCCCTAGGATTTCAACAGGAAAATTGTGTTGCAGAATAGGTTCCTGTTTAAAGAATACTTCATCTATTTCCCTTCTTTCATTCATGAACATCTCATTTTCATGGTCTAGCAAATAGTGTTCTAAAGGATCACTAGGAGGTACGTAATAGAAGCAAGACCAATAATTTCATCCTTACTAGGCAATTCTTCCTCACGATGTTGTTTACTAAATTTAGAGAAATTAAACACATGAACCATAGCATCCAAGCCAACAAGAATAACATTCTTTTTGCAGTCTATCGTAGCATTAATAAAGATTCAAGAAGGGTCTCGCCAAATATAATGGGACAAAAGCTATCTTGTGGAGAACCAAGAACAAGAAAATCAATGGGATATTTGGTTTTCCCACACAAGACTTCAACATCTCTAACAATTCCCATTGCGATATAGTATCTCTATTGGCAAGTTTAATTGTAACATCAATATCTTCTAACTCAGAAAAGCGATATCATGCATAATTTCTTTATATAAGTCAATGGGTATAACACTAGCACTAGAACCCATATCACATAAGCCATGATAACAATGATCTCCTATTTTAACAGAAATAACCGGCACGCCTACCACGGGTCTATGTTTATCTCTATCACGGGGTTTAGCAATTCTAGCAGTTTCACCAGAGAATTCAATGACATGCCCATCAATATTATCGGACAAGAGATCTTTAACAATAGCAATATTAGGTTCTACTTGACTTGCTCAGGAGGTGTATAAGTTCTAGTATTGCTTTTACGAACAACAGTTGAAGCTTTAGCATGATCCTTTACTCTAGCAGTGAAAGGTGGTTTCTCAACATAAGAGGTAGGAACAATAGGATCATTATAAGTGATGATTTCTTCTTCAACTTTAATAGGTGCAGCTACTTTTACTTCTATGGGAGGATGATATTTAGACCACTTCTCCTTGGGGAGATCAACATAAGTAGCAAAAGATTCACAGAAAGAGGCTACTATCTCAGAGTCAAGTCCATATTTAGTGCTAAACTTTCGGAAAATATCGATATCCATAAAAGATTTAACACAATCAAACTTAGGTGTCATACCTGACTCCTTACCTTCGTCGAGGTCCCAATATTCAGAGTTGCGTTTAATTCTATCCAATAAATTCCACTTGAATTCAATAGGCTTCATCATAAAAGAGCCAACACAAGAAGTATCGAGCATGGTTTTATTATTATTAGAGAGCCGAGCATAAAAATTCTGAAGAATTGTCAATTTTGAGAGCTCATGATTGGGGCATGAATATAACATGGATTTAAGCCTCCCCTAAGCTTGAGCGATGCTTTCTCCTTCGCGAGGCCAAAAATTATATATATAATTGCGATCACGATGAACAAGATGCATAGGATAATACTTTTGATGAAATTCCAATTTAACTCTTTTATAGTTCCATGATCTCGTATCATCACATAGCCTATACCATGTCGATGCGTCTCCCTTCAAAGATAAAGGGAAAGCCTTCTTCTGAACAACATCATCGGGTATACCTGCAAGCTTAAATAATCCACAAATATCATCCAAATAGCGTAGATGCTCGTCGGGATGCTTTGTCCCATCTCCTGTAAAAGTATTACCCAGCAGTTTTTCCATAATACCCGTAGGAAATTCAAAAGGAGTTTAATTTTCAATAGGTTCAGTAGGTTGAGGAGCAACTCTTTGCTTTACTGGATGGGGTGAAGATACCCCGAACAAGCCCCTCAGAGATTCACTTTCCATAGTAACAAGTGACAGAAAATTTCAGCACACTATATAAATTTTTCCTTACCAAATTCCACTTACCAAAGGCGCTACACTCCCCGGCAACGATGCCAGAAAAGAGTCTTGATGACCCACAAGTATAGAGGATCTATCGTAGTCCTTTCGATAAGTAAGAGTGTTGAACCCAACGAGGAGCAGAAGGAAATGATAAGCGGTTTTCAGCAAGGTATTCTCTACAAGTACTGAAATAAGTGGTAACAGATAGTTTTGTGATAAGATAAATGGTAATGAGCAACAAGTAACAAAAGTAAATAAAGTGCAGCAAGGTGGCCCAATCCTTTTTGTAGCAAATGAAAAGCCGGAACAAACTCTTATAATAGGAAAAGCGCTCCCGAGGACACATGGGAATATCGTCAAGCTAGTTTTCATCACGCTCATATGATTCGCGTTCGGTACTTTGATAATTTGATATGTGGGTGGACCGGTGCTTGGGTGCTATTCTTACTTGAACAAGCACCCCACTGATGATTAACCTCTATTGCAAGCATCTGCAACTACAACAAAAGTATTAAGGTAAACCTAACCATAGCATGAAACATATGGATCCAAGTCAGCCCTTACGAAAGCAACGATAAACTAGGGTTTAAGCTTCATCACTCTAGCAACCCATCATCTACTTATTACTTCCCAATGCCTTCCTCTAGGCACAAATAATGGTGAAGTGTTATGTAGTCGACGCTCACATAACACCACTAGAGGTTAGACAACATACATCTTATCAAAATATCGAAGCTAATACCAAATTCACATGACTACTAATAGCAAGACTTCTCCCTTGTCCTCGTGAACAAACGTAACTACTCACAAAGCATATTCATGTTCATAATCAGAGGGGTAATAATGTGCATAAAGGATCTGAACATATGATCTTCCACCAAATAAACCAACTAGCATCAACTACAAGGAGTAATCAACACTACTAGCAACCTACTAGCACCAATCCCGGACTTGGAGACAAGAATTGGATACAAGAGATGAACTAGGGTTTGGAGATGAGATGGTGCTGGTGAAGATGTTGATGGAGATTGCCCTATCCCGATGAGAGGAGCGTTGGTGATGATGATGGTGATGATTTCCCCCTCCCGGAGGGAAGTATCCCCGGCAGAACAGCTCTGCCGGAGCCCTAGATTGGTTCCGCCAAGGTTCCGCCTCGTGGCGGCGGAGTCTCGTCCCGAAAGGTTGCTTATTATTTTTTTCTCATCGAAAGACTTCATATAGGAGAAGATGGGCATCGGAGAGCCACCAGGGGGGCCACGAGGTAGGGGGCGCGCCCTGGGGGGAGGGGCACGCCCCCCACCCTCGTGAGCAGGGTGTGGCCCCCCTGGCCTTCATCTTTGGCGATGATTTTTCTTTATTTCTTTTAAGATATTCTGTGGAGTTTCAGGACTTTTGGAGTTGTGCAGAATAGGTCTCCAATATTTGCTCCTTTTGCAGCCAGAATTCCAGCTGCTGGCATTTCCCCTCTTCATGGTAAGCCTTGTAAAATAAGAGAGAATAGCCATAAGTATTGTGACATATCGTGAAATAACAGCCCATAATGCGATAAATATCGATATAAAAGCATGATGCAAAATGGACGTATCACAACCCTTGGGGGTGGTCACCGGAACCCGTCAAATTGCTCGGGGCGATCTCCACAACCTAATTGGAGACCCCGACACTTGCCCGGAGCTTTACACCACAATGGTTGAGCTCCGAACACCACCAACCGTCTAGGGCGCCCAAGCACCCAAGAGGAACAAGCTCAAGGGCACCAAGCACCCAAGAGTAATAAGCTTCTCAACTTGTAACTTCCACGTATCACGTGGAGAACTCAAACCGATGCACCAAATGCAATGGCAAGGGCACACGGAGTGCCCAAGTCCTTCTCTCCCAAATCCCACCAAAGCAACTAATGCTAGGGAGGAAAATGAGAGGAAGAACGAAAGAAGAACACGAAGAACTCCAAGATCTAGATCCAAAGGGTTCCCCTCACTTAGAGGAGAAAGTGATTGGTGGAAACGTGGATCTAGATCTCCTCTCTCTTTTCCCTCAAGAAATAGCAAGAATCATTGGAGGGATTGAGAGTTAGCAAGCTCGAAGAAGGTCAACAATGGGGGAAGAACACGAGCTCAAGGGATAATGTTCATTGGGGAAGAAGACCCCCTTTTATAGGAGGGGGGAAATCCAACCGTTATGTGCTCAGCCCGCACACGAGCGGTACTACCGCTCGGGCGGAAGAAGCAGGGAAATGGAGCAACAAAACAAGAACCTTGGGGCGGTAGTACCGCATATAAGCGGTAATACCACACACCCCAGCGGTACTACCGCTCACGAGCGGTACTACCGCTCCTACTGCCGCTACTACTGCCGCTGAACCCAACACGACAAAACCATGTCTCGAGTCGAGGCGGTACCAGCGCGGAACCGGAGCCGTACTACCGCTTATGACCATGGGCGGTACTACCGCTGTGGGACAGCGATACTACCGCTTGTGGCGATAAGCGGTACTGCCGCTCCGGCCCAGCGGTACTACCGCTGGCGCCATCCTTAAGCCACTTCCGCGAAAACAAAGTATACTCCAAGGAAAACCAGAACTGCCATAACTTCCGCAAATGAGCTCCGAATTGATCAAACTCAAGCTTGTTTGAAACAAGACAACGAGTAGCATCAAAGGAGTGAAACCTCCAACCGAGAAGAACCTCCAACCGAGAAGAACCGGCATACCCTCCAACATCCCAAACATCATAGAAGATGCACGTGAACTCCATTTTCAATGAACTCGAGCTTGTCATAAAAATGACCATAAGCTCCAAATCTCACAAGGAGAAGAACCAAACAAGAACCAAAAAGATGATGCAAGGATGCAATGGTTTGAGCTCTTTACGAACGATACGATCAAGCAACTCATCGAGAGCCCCCCTTGATAGTACGGCAATCGATCCTATAACCCGGTCTCCCAACTACCACCACGAGACCAGTAAAATAGAAAACCTATCAAGGGCAAACCATTGCCTTGCACATGGTCCACTTGAGCTAGATGATGATGATCTTGACTCCCTCAAGTTGGACCACCTTTCTTGATTGCGTTGGCTCGATGAAGACTAGATGATTGCTCCCCCATAGTTCACTATGGGTGAGCCACTCTTCGGCACATCTTCACAAGTCCATTGACACCACAATGGATGGCAAGATTCAAGCACTTGATCTCTTCATGATGCTCCACTTGAACTTGCACACGGCAATCTTGATGACGATCACCACTTGATGTCATCCTTTCCATGGGTTGTATGATATCTTCCTCTTGACGCAAGCCCATGGATACGTACCTAACCCCACATAGAACTCTCACATAGACCATGGGTTAGTACACAAAGTGCAATGGACAATGCTTACCATACCATGGGATCACTTGATCCCTCTCGGTACATCTTCTACGCTTTGTGAGTGATCAACTTGATTCACTCTTGACTTAGTCTTGATCAACCTTGAATCTTTGCAACTCTCTTCATTTGGATGATGTCGTGAAGGTAAACATGAATGATCACACAACCTTCTTCTTCAAGACATGCTTGCAATAAGCTCAACACTCACATGACCAATCTTTGGATAATTCTTTAATAGCACCTTGGTCAACTCATAAACTCATGACCAATCTTTGGATAATTCCTTAATAGCACCTTGGTCAACTCATAAACTCCTTGAAACCAACACATGGACTTCAAGAAAAGCCTATGGACAAATCCTTCAAATATAACTCAAGACAACCATTAGTCCATAGAGATTGTCATCAATTACCAAAACCAAACATGGGGGCACCGCATGTTCTTTCACCTGCTCTGATACCAAGTGCTGTGGCACCCTGGCTCAGAGAAAACCGGAACGCCCCATATTCCAGCCCAGAGATCGAGGAGAAGTCTTCTGGAACACGACACTGCTTAGCATAGAACAAACTAGCTTTCTATTATTACATGAATATGAATACAAGGTCTCCGATATTACAATGAATAACATCGGTATGGCGACACTACGCCATTCTCAGTTGCTCTATGCAAGCAGCAGAACAACTCGAAGCAGCGGAATAACTCTAGCAGTGGAACAACGAAGACGGTGGTGAACTCCACTCCGCAGGGACTCTGGCTGGAACGTTTATCCTAGCTCGCACGGACGGAAATCACAACAAGCAAGCAATCAAATCCGGCATGACCTGCAAGCTGGCATGACAGCCAGGTCAGTACATTGAATGTACTTGCAAGCTCACAATAATCCAGAAGCGTTCAAGACAAACAACAGCATGGCAATTACAGGTTAAACAGGAATTGTCATGATATCATCAGAACAATATAACAAGGCATGATAATTGATACAGCTATCACAACAACAACAAAAATTAATCCGACAATACTAGCAGGCATCATGATGACACCATATGCACCACTAATTCTGCTCGGTGATACGTCCATTTTGCATCATGCTTTTATATCAATATTTATTGCATTATGGGCTGTTATTTCACATTATGTCACAATACTTATGGCTATTCTCTCTTATTTTACAAGGTTTACATGAAGAGGGAGAATGCCGGCAGCTGGAATTCTGGGCTGGAAAAGGAGCAAATATTGAAGACCTATTATGCGCAACTCCAAAAGTCCTGAAACCCCATGGAATATCTTAAAAGAAATAAAGAAAAATCATCGTCAAAGATGAAGGCCAGGGGGCCCACACCCTGCTCACGAGGGTGGGGGGTGCCCCCCCCCTAGGGCGCGCCCCCCTACCTCGTGGGCCCCCTGGTGGCTCTCCGACGCCCAACTTCTCCTATATGAAGTCTTTTGATGAGAAAAAAATAGAAGGCAACCTTTCGGGACGAGACTCCACCGCCACGAGGCGGAACCTTGGCGGAACCAATCTAGGGCTCCGGCAGAGCTGTTCTGCCGGGGACACTTTCCTCCGGGAGGGGGAAATCATCACCATCGTCATCACCAATGCTCCTATCATCGGGAGAGGGCAATCTCCATCAACATCTTCACCAGCACCATCTCATCTCCAAACCCTAGTTCATCTCTTGTATCCAATTCTTGTCTCCAAGTCCGGATTGGTGCTAGTAGGTTGCTAGTAGTGTTGATTACTCCTTGTAGTTGATGCTAGTTGGTTTATTTGGTGGAAGATCATATGTTCATATCCTTTATGCATATTATTACCCTCCGATTATGAACATGAATATGCTTTGTGAGTAGTTACGTTTGTTCCCGAGGACAAGGGAGAAGTCTTGCTATTAGTAGTCATGTGAATTTGGTATTCGTTCGATATTTTGATAAGATGTATGTTGTCTAACCTCTAGTGGTGTTATGTGAACGTCGACTACATAACACTTCACCATTATTTGGGCCTAGAGGAAGGCATTGGGAAGTAATAAGTAGATGATGGGTTGCTAGAGTGACAGAAGCTTAAACCCTACACTACTAGGGAAAACCCTAGCAGTAGCGCGTGTTTTGTGCCCACTAGTAGCGCAGGAAGCCGCGCTACTAATGAGGCGCTACAGCTATTGCTTAGCAGTAACGCGTGCCATCACGCGCTACTGCTAGTACAAATAGCTGCAGCGCTTGTCCAAGATCAGCCATCGCTAAGGTATCTACTTGCGTGTTTTCTTTCCATCGCTACTAGTAATTTTTTTTATTTTTTTTATTTTTAGTGTATTTATGCGCCATCATACAAATATTGGTACAATACCAGCTGTTATGAGGTTTACATCATTATGTCCATAACAGTGTATTAAATGAAGGTGGATTAGGTTCAAGTGGAGGCAATATGTGGTGCATGTCAGTATACTACTAATCCAAACTTGATCTAGTTTGAATTAGTAGTACTTTCGATGTGCACCACATGTTGCCTCCACTTGAATCTAATCCGCCAAAGACAAGATATTTAATCATCATCATGGTCATTACCACCAACAAGATTTATTTAATCACCACTAACACTAGCTAATAATAATCATCATAGTCATTACCACCAACACTATCTATTTTATCATCATAGTAATAGTGTAGCACATCATCATCTGAAACTCATTTCTAGCCGGCTACTCACTCTCGCTACTCACTCCTGCTGCTCTCTCTTAGGTAAAAGAACATAAAACATGCGTAGCTCTCCTCCTTGATCAAGTTGGAGCATGCAGATGAACCTGTCTCCTAATCGTGGAAGGCGCCTGTTGTTGCTCCCTAGTACTTATCTCGCTCCCCAACACATATTTGGTCCATCTTGCACTATTAAGCATCCGTCACTAATCTTGAATGCACTAAAGTAAGCTGAGGATATCTTGGCCGTAAGTTGATAATACTCATGATACCTTTAGTCTCGATCCCATAAGGCACAACATTCATCGGAGTCCTGTTGAAGAACATCGTATGGTAACATACTTAGCAATGAAGTTTAGCTTCAAAAATAATGTATGGAAAAGATGCAATGAGGATAAAAAGTAAAAATCTTACCATCCTTCCTAAATGGATGTGACCGTAGTTCATTACGAATACTATTGGTCGCACATTTTCAGTACTAAGATTTCTAAATGCAGAAGAAAATTTGTCTTGACAAGATCAAGATCCTCAAGCCATGAAACATAATGACTAAGCTCCTCGCAGTTGAGTTCAGCCCCGTGACAAGATACGGTCCTGTCTACCAAGCTATTGGACATGTTTGCTTGCACGGAAATAAGTCGACAATACAAATTAGTTGTCAACTATTTTGAATAAACAATATCAAAGACATAAATATGGTTGAGAAACTTACATAATGGTATAATCGAGGCATTTGCACATTGACCCAGATAATCGGTATTACCTTCGATATCATCTTCCTGACGAATATCAAAGGTGATAACCATATCGAGCTCAAATGCATAAGTCTTGCATAGTGCTCGCCATGTTTTGCATCCAAAATAGGTGTAGTCGTCGAATTGTATAACTTCGCATGGAAAATATAACCATGCTCGGTCTTCGTGTAAACTTTCTTTTCCTCCATACTATGACTGAAACCTATCTTATCCAATACAAAAACTCTTGCATGGCGGGGATACGCTAGTAGAATAGTAAAAAATATAAGTTGAAGCAAATGAAGCAGATGTCATGCTTAATTACGAAAAAAGACTTGTCGTTGTGACTTCATCAGATCCACTTCAAAGTTCTCGTCCAACTTGATGTTGAAGCGCCTATCATCATCTAGGAAGATTCCGTCAACACAGGCAGCGCTTCGTCTTCGCAGATTTGCAAATACCAAAATCCTTCTCGTCGCCGACATTTCCTATGTTCATAGTTAAAACATTAATTGAAAATCGATCAAGACAACTACCAAGATACTCAACACACAAATCGGGGCACTCGATATTTCCTACATATTCTAGCACAAGTCATGCCAAAATTCATGGAAAAATCCGCATGACCTTTGCTAAATAGGACATATCGGCGCTGAAATTTCGAACGGAAATGAATCAACACTCCGCAAAACATAGGCCACTCAAGGTATAACTCGCAAACATGACCGCCACTTGGATATTGAGCAACACAAGATATACATTTCAAAATATCTTATAGGACTCAAATTAGCATGCATTCAATAAGCAAAAGTAGATCATCTCATGCGCCAAGACATCGTCGAATATTATCACTAATACATCACGAATAGTGTCATACATATAACATCACTAATACAACTAAAACTCTAGCACACGACGGTATCGGCGCGCGGCGGTGGACACCCACAGAGAAGGCACCATCACGGGATCATAGCTGCAGTGAGATCCCGGAGAACTCGCCAGTATTGGAGAACGGCTCGTGCTCCAACGCAAACAAGTAGCGATGAACGCGCGTCCTCCTCATCGACACGGTGACGCACCACCTCCGCTGGAGTCCTCGAGCCTCTGGATCGCCATCGCCCACACGACCGCCACCAAAGAAGGTTCGGTCAACGATAGGTGGCTCCTCACCAACCTGCGCCCCGGTAGGTAGCGCCCCAAGACCACCCGGCGGAGCCCAGTCCCGGACATGGCCGATCTGGTCAAGCAGGTGTCGTCCTCCGCCGACTCGACGACGAGGATGCGGGATAGGCATCATCCACGTTGAGGCGGGAAAAATTGCTTTAACTAAAAAATAGAAACAAGTTCTTACTAACTAGTTCTATTAATTCAACTAGTTCTTACTAAAAATAAACTTACTATAAATAAAAATATTCTAGTACCTAATTAGTACCTAATTCTTACTAACTAATTAGTACCTAGGAACTACTGCCCTAATTACCATCTAAGTAATTAACTAACTAGCACTAAAAATAGCCTAGGGTTCATACTAACTAGCACTAAATAGCTAGGGTTAATACTAATCAGAGAAGAGGATCGAAGGGAGAGAGGGATCGCAAGGGAGAGTGCTTACAGAGGCGGGAGAGAGATGGGGTCGGGGAGATGGCGGCACCGAGACGGGCGAGGCGGGTCAGGAGAGGCAAGGAGGCGGGGTGGGAGACGGCAGGCAGGCGGGTCGGGGAGACGGGGCGAGGCGGGTCGGGGATACTGGGCGAGGCTGGGTCGGGAGACGGCGGCGAGGCGGGTCGGGGGAGACGGTGGCGAGGCGGGGTCGGGAATTGGGGGAGAAAGCAGAGGAGAGGGAATCAGGCCGCGCGAGGGGTTAGGTGAAAATACCTTTAATCAGGCGTGGGAAGGAAAAAGCGCTGCTGCTAAAATCCGTAGTAGTAGCGCTGTTCGAGAAGGGCGCTACTACTATACCTAGCACGCCGAACGGTGTGGCAATTATAGTAGTAGCGCTTTGCATTGGGCAGCGCCATCGCTAAGTCGCTAATCGAAGGCGGTTACGCCAAACGCGCCATCGATAAGTAGCGAGAGCGCCTCATTTTAACAAGCGCTACTGGTAACATTTTGTGTATAAGGTTTTCCCTAGTAGTGCTAGTTTATGCGTTGCTTCGTAAGGGGCTGATTTGGATCCATATGTTTCATGCTATGGTTAGGTTTACCTTAATACTTTTGTTGTAGTTGCGGATGCTTGCAATAGAGGTTAATCATAAGTGGGATGCTTGTTCAAGTAAGAATAGCACCCAAGCACCGGTCCACCCACATATCAAATTATCAAAGTATCGAACGCGAATCATATGAGCGTGATGAAAACTAGCTTGACGATATTCCCATGTGTCCTCGGGAACGCTTTTCCTATTATAAGAGTTTGTCCAGGCTTGTCCTTTGCTACAAAAAGGATTTGGCCACCTTTCTGCACTTTATTTACATTTGTTACTTGTTGCTCGTTACAATTTATCTTATCACAAAACTATCTGTTACCACTTATTTCAGTACTTGCAGAGAATACCTTGCTGAAAACCGCTTATCATTTCCTTCTGCTCCTCGTTGGGTTCGACACTCTTACTTATCGAAAGGACTACGATAGATCCCCTATACTTGTGGGTCATCAAGACTCTTTTCTGGTGTCGTTGCCGGGGAGTGAAGCACCTTTGGTAGGTGGAATTTGATAAGGAAAATTTTATTTAGTGTGCTGAAATTTTCTATCACTTGTTACTATGGAAAGTAATTGTCTGAGGGGCTTGTTCGGGGTATCTTCACCCGTCCAGTAGAGCAAAGAGTTGCTCCTCAACCTACTGAACCTACTGAACTATTGAAAATGAAACTCCTTTTGAGATTCCTTCGGGTATGATGGAAAAACTGCTAGCTAACACTTTTACAGGAGATGGAACAAAGCATCCTGATGAACATCTACGCTATGTGGATGATGTTTGTGGACTATTTAAGCTTGCAGGTATACCCGATGATGTTGTTAAGAAGAAAGCCTTCCTTTTATCTTTGAAGGGAGACGCATTGACATGGTATAGGCTATGTGATGATATGAGATCATGGAACTATAAAAGATTGAAACTGGAATTTCATCAAAAGTATTACCCTATGCATCTTGTTCATCGTGATCGCAATTATATATATAATTTTTGGCCTCACGAAGGAGAAAGCATCGCTCAAGCTTGGGGGAGGCTTAAATCAATGTTATATTCATGCCCCAATCATGAGCTCTCAAAAGAAGTAGTTATGCAAAGTTTTTATGCTCGGCTTTCTGATAACAATCGCACCATGCTCGATACTTCTTGTGCTGGCTCTTTTATGATGAAGACTATTGAATTCAGATGGAATCTATTGGATAGAATTAAACGCAACTCTGAAGATTGGGACCTCGACGAAGGTAAGGAGTCAGGTATGACACCTGATACCAATATTTTCCGTAAGTTTAGCACTAAATATGGACTTGACTCTGAGATAGTAGCTTCCTTCTGTGAATCTTTTGCTACTTATGTTGATCTCCCCAAGGAGAAGTGGTTTAAATATCATCCTCCCATATAAGTGAAAGTAGCTGCACCTATTAAAGTTGAAGAAAAGACTGTCACTTATAACGATCCTATTGTTCCCACTTCTTATGTTGAGAAACCACCTTTCCCTGTTAGAATGAAGGATCATGCTAAAGCTTCAACTGTTGTTCGTAAAAGCAATATTAGAACTTATACACCTCCTGAGCAAGTCAAAGTAGAACCCAATATTCCTATTGTTAAAGATCTCTTGTCTGATAATATTGATGGGCATGTTATTCAATTCCGTGGTGAAACTGCTAGAATTGCTAAACCTTGTGCTAGAGATAAACATAGACCTGTGGTAGGCATGCCTGTTATTTCTGTTAAAATATGAGATCATTGTTATCATGGCTTATGTGATATGGGTGCTAGTGCTAGTGTTATACCCATTGACTTATACAAAGAAATTATGCATGATATTGCACCTGCTGAGTTGGAAGATATTGATGTTACAATTAAACTTGCCAATAGAGATACTATATCTGCAATGGGAATTGTTAGAGATGTTGAAGTCTTGTGTGGAAAAACCAAATATCCTGCTGATTTTCTTGTTCTTGGTTCTCCACAAGATAGCTTTTGTCCCATTATATTTGGTAGACCCTTCTTGAATACTGTTAATGCTAAGATAGACTGCGAAAAAAAATGTTGTTACTATTGGCTTGGATGATATGGTTCATGAGTTTAATTTCTCTAAATTTAGTAAACAACATCGTGAGGAAGAATTTCCTAGTAAGGATGAAATTATTGGTCTTGGTTCTATTGCCATACCTCCTAGTGATCCTTTAGAACACTATTTGCTAGACCATGAAAATGATATGTTCATGAATGAAAGAAGGGAAATAGATGAAGTATTCTTTAAACAGGAACCTGTTCTGCAACACAATTTGCCTGTTGAAATCCTAGGGGATCCTCCTCCACCCAAGGGTGATCCCGTGTTTGAGCTTAAACCATTGCCTGATAATCTTAAATATGCTAACTTGATGAAAAGAAAATAAATCATGTCATTATTAATGCTAACCTTTCAGAGCATGAAGAAGAAAGATTATTGAATACTCTGAAGAAGCACCGTGCTGCTATTGGATATACTCTTGATGATCTTAAGGGCATCAGTCCCACTCTATGTCAACATAAAATAAATTTGGAAGCGGATGCCAAACCAGTTTGTGATCCTCAACGACGTTTGAATCCTAAAATGAAAGAAGTGGTAAGAAAGGAAATACTCAAGCTTCTGGAGGCAGGTATAATTTATCTCGTTGATGATAGTCAGTGGGTAAGTCTTGTCCATTGTGTCGCTAAGAAGGGAGGTATTACTATTATCCCTAATGATAAAGATGAATTGATTCCGCAAAGAATTATCACAGGTTATAGGATGGTAATTGATTTCCGCAAATTAAATAAGGCTACTAAGAAAGATCATTACCCCTTACCTTTTATTGATCAAATGCTAGAAAGATTATGCAAACATACACATTATTGTTTTTTAGATGGTTATTCTGGTTTCTCCCAAATACCTGTGTCGGCTAAAGATCAATCAAAGACTACTTTTACATGCCCTTTTGGTACTTTTGCTTATAGACGTATGCCTTTTGGTTTATGTAATGCACCTGCTACCTTTCAAAGATGCATGATGGCTATATTCTCTGACCTTTGCGAAAAGATTTGTGAGGTTTTCATGGATGACTTTTCCGTCTATGGTTCCTCTTTTGATGATTGCTTGAGCAATCTTGCTCGAGTTTTGCAGAGATGTGAAGAAACTAATCTTGTCTTGAATTGGGAAAAGTGTCACTTTATGGTTAATGAAGGTATTATCTTGGGGCACAAAGTTTCTGAAAGAGGTATTGAAGTTGATAAAGCCAAGGTTGATGCTATTGAAAAGATGCCATGTCCCAAGGACATCAAAGGTATAAGAAGTTTCCTTGGTCACGCTGGATTTTATAGGAGGTTCATTAAGGACTTCTCAAACATTTCTCGGCCTCTGACTAATTTACTACAAAAAGATGTACCATTTGACTTTGATGATGATTGTGTAGAAGCATTTGAAATACTTAAGAAAGCATTAGTCTCTGCACCTGTTGTTCATCCACCTGATTGGAATTTACCCTTTGAAATTATGTGTGATGCTAGTGATTATGCTGTAGGTGCTGTTCTAGGGCAAAAGTTGATAAGAAATTAAATGTTAGCCATTATGCTAGTAAGACTCTAGACAATGCTCAAAGAAATTATGCTACCACCGAAAAGGAACTTTTAGCAGTTGTTTTTGCTTGTGACAAATTCAGACCCTATATTGTTGATTCTAAAGTAACTATTCACACTGATCATGCTGCTATTAAATATCTTATGGAAAAGAAAGATGCAAAACCTAGACTTATTAGATAGGTTCTCTTGCTGCAAGAATTTGATTTGCATATTGTTGATAGAAAAGGAGCTGAGAACCCCGTTGTGGATAACTTATCTAGGTTAGAGAATGTTCTTGATGACCCACTACCTATTGATGATAGCTTTCCTGATGAACAATTAAATGTCATAAGCACTTCTCGTAGCACTCCATGTTATGCTGATTATGCTAATTATATTGTTGCTAAATTTATACCACCTAGCTTCACATAAAAACAAAAGAAAAAGTTTTTCTATGACTTGCGACATTACTTTTGGGATGACCCACATCTTTATAAAGAAGGAGTAGATGGTGTTATTAGACGTTGTGTAACTGAGCATGAACAGAATGATCCTACGCAAGTGTCACTCCGAGGCTTATGGAGGACACCACTGGAGACAGAATCGCACATAAGGTATTGCAATCTGGTTTTTATTGGCCTACTCTCTTCAAGGATGCCCGTAAGTTTGTTTTGTCTTGCGATGAATGTCAAAGAATTGGTAATATTAGTAGACGTCAAGAAATGCCTGTGAATTATTCACTTGTTATTGAACCATTTGATGTTTGGGGCTTTGATTATATGGGACCTTTTCCTGCCTCTAATGGGTATACACATATTTTAGTTGCTGTTGATTATGTTACTAAGTGGGTAGAAGTTATTCCAACTAGTAGTGTTGATCATAACACCTCTATCAAAATGCTTAAGGAAGTTATTTTTCCGAGGTTTGGAGTCCCTAGATATTTAATGACTGATGGTGGTTCACACTTTATTCATGGTGCTTTCCGTTAAATGGTTGCTAAATATGATGTCAATCATAGAATCGCATCTCCATATCACCCGCAGTCTAGTGGTCAAGTAGAATTGAGCAATAGAGAGCTCAAATTAATTTTGCAAAAGACTGTCAATAGGTCTAGAAAGAATTGGTCCAAGAAACTTGATGATGCATTATGGGCCTATAGAACTGCATATAAGAATCCTATGGGTATGTCTCCTTATAAAATGGTTTATGGAAAAGCATGTCACTTACCTCTCGAACTAGAACATAAGGCATATTGGGCTATTAAAGAGCTCAACTATGATTTTCAAACTTGCCGGCGAGAAGAGGTTATTTGATATTAGCTCACTTGATGAATGGAGAAACCAAGCTTATGAAAATGCCAAGTTGTTTAAAGAAAAAGTTAAAAGATGGCATGACAAAAGGATACAAAAGTGTGAGTTTAATGTAGGTGATTTTGTATTGCTATACAACTCTCGTTTAAGATTTTTTGCAGGAAAACTTCTCTCTAAATGGGAAGGTCCCTACGTTATTGAAGAGGTCTATCATTCCGGTGCCATAAAAATCAACAACTTCGAAGGCACAAATGTGAAGGTGGTAAACGGTCAAAGGATCAAACACTGTATCTCAGGTAATCCTATAAATGTTGAAACCAATATTATTGAAACCGTAACCCCGGAGGAATACATAAGGGACACCTTCCAGACTGTTCCAGACTCCGGAAAGGAATAGGTATGTGATATACGGTAAGTAAACCGACTCCAAAACATTTTTTAAGGCAATATTTCTCCGTTTTGGAATATTTAGAAAAATAGAAAAATAAGTAGCAGTCCGGGGAGGACACGAGGCCTCCACGAGGGTGGAGGGTGCGCCCTACCCCCTGGGCGCGCCCCCCTACCTCGTGAGCACCTCGTGTGCCCTCCGGACTCCATTTTCTTGCATGATACGTATTTTGGTCGGTAAAAATTCATTTTATATACCCCCGAAGGTTTTGACTCTCGTATCACGCAAATCTGCCCTGTTCTTGTTTCGAGCTATTTTGCTGACAGGTCTAGATCATCATGATGACCCCAAGTGCTTCCAAGGACAAGTTCTTCGAGAAGGTGATCAACCCTTACCTCGCGGAGGTGCTGCGACACCCTCATACCATTGAGATGCATGATGGGTTGCTGCACATCCGCGATGTTGAGGGACCAAAGGGAACCGGAAGCGTGGAGTCGAGGCTCGAAGCAATGGAGCAACAAGTTTTCAAGTGCCAAGGGATGGTGGAGCGTGGAATCAACGCTGCCACAAGATGCTCGCGGAAGTTCACCAACGACTACGAGCCGGATGCCAAGAACACCGAGGAGGCCATCTTCAAGCTACATGAGAAGATCGAGCACCTCCAAGCCCAAATCTATGATCTGCAAAATCAAAACTATGAGTATGAATATAGATTCAAAAGGATGAGTTTGGCTGCAGATTTGAGGATTCCGGAGACTCGATCATCCTTCTATGATGGCGAGCCTATGCCATGGAAGGTGGACGACAAGCCTGCATCATCAACAACACCTCCACCGCCAACAACAAAGAAGGAGATATAATCACATGGGTATGGGCACTCCCCTTGGCAACTGCCAAGCTTGGGGGAGGTGCCCTGGTATTGTATCACCATCACAACTCCTATCTTTACCGTTTTTTAGTTCGATCCTATTAGTAGTATCTTGATTTAGTAGAATAAAGTTATGGCATGATCTAGTTTTGAGTTTTGCTTTATGATCCTTCTTTGTATTCGAGTCCGTGAGCTATATAATAAAGATTAGTGTTGAGTCAAGGGCTTGATTATTTTGCCATGATCTTGGGTGAATAGAAGAAAAAGAATAAAAAGAATCAAAGAGTTCATATTGATCTTATTGAAAGTAATGACTTCACATAGAAAGAGTATGATGATTAAAAGTTGTTGGGAGTTGGCAAATATAGCTTTGGTCATCGCTGCAATTAATAGGAAGTAATAAGGAAAGAGAGGTTTCACATATAGATATATTATCATTGACATCTTTCATGATTGGGAGCACTCATTATAATATGACATGCTAAAGAGTTGATGTTGGACAAGGAAGACAACATAATGAGTTATGTTTTCTTACATCTGAGATAAAGCATGTTGTCATGGATCCTCTAATGTGTTGAGCTTGCCTTTCCCCCTCATGCTAGCCAAATTCTCAGCACCAAGTAGAAATACTACTTGTGCTTCCAAATACCCTTAAACCAGTTTTGCCATGAGAGTCCACCATATCTACCTATGGATTGAGTAAGATCCTTCAAGTAAGTTGTCATCGGTGCAAGCAATAAAAATTGCTCTCTAAATATGCATGACTTATTAGTGCGGAGAAAATAAGCTTTGTACGAACTTGTTGTGGACGTAATAAAAGCGACCGACTGCATAATAATGGTCCACATACAAGGGGCAATATAAAGTGATGTTCTTTTGCATTAAGATTTTGTGCATCAACCCTAAACGTGCATGACAACCTCTGCTTCCCTCTGCGAAGGGCCTATCTTTCATTATTATCCTCTACCTTATGCAAGAGTCACGGTGATCTTCACCTTTCCTTTTTCATTTTATCCTTTGGCAAGCTCAGCATGTTGGAAAGAACATGATATATATATCTAATTGGATGTAGGGGAGCATGAATTATTATTGTTGACATTACCCTTGAGGTAAAAGGTTGTGGGGCAAAACTATAAGCCCCTATCTTTCTCTGTGTCCGATTAAAACTCCGTAACCACAAGTATTGCGTAAGTGTTAGCAATTATGAAGGACTAAGTGATAGTTGAGTATGTGGACTTGCTTTTAAGCTCTGACATAGATTCTTTCCGATGTTATGATAAATTGCAATTGCTTCAATGACTGAGGTTATAATTTGTTGGTGCTCAATAAGGTTTCTGATTCATACTTTGGCTTTGTGAAAAGATCATCACTTGAACACAAGTAATCATATGACAAAATCTATATATGTTGCTGTTATGGAAATAATCATGATGCCTTCATGTCCGTATTTTATTTTTATCGACGCAACTATCTCTAAACATCAGGACATATTTATTGTTATCGGCTTTTCGCTTGAGGACAAGCGAGGTCTAAGCTTGGGGGAGTTGATACGTCCATTTTGCATCATGCTTTCATATCAATATTTATTGCATTATGGGCTGTTATTTCACGTTATGTCACAATACTTATGGCTATTCTCTCTTATTTTACAAGGTTTACATGAAGAGGGAGAATGCCGAGCGGTTGGAATTCAATGGAAAAGGAGCAAATATTGAAGACCTATTCTCAAGAACTCCAAAAGTCCTGAAACTCCACGGAATATCTTAAAATAAATAAAGAAAAACCGTCGCCAAAGATGAAGGCCACGGGGCCCACACCCTGCTCACGAGGGTGGGGGGCATGCCCCCCTGGGGGCGCCCCCTACCTCGTGGGCCCCCTGGTGGCTCTCTGACGCCCATCTTCTCCTATATGAAGTCTTTCTATGAGAAAAAAATAGAAGGCAACCTTTCGGGATGAGACTCCGCCGCTACGAGGCAGAACCTTGGCGGAACCAATCTAGGGCTCCGGCAGAGCTGTTATGTCGGGGACACTTCCCTCCGGGAGGGGGAAATCATCACCATCGTCATCACCAATGCTCCTCTCATCGGGAGAGCGCAATCTCCATCAACATCTTCACCAACACCATCTCATCTCCAAACCCTAGTTCATCTCTTTTATCCAATTTTTGTCTCCAAGTCCGGGATTGGTGCTAGTAGGTTGCTAGTAGTGTTGATTACTCCTTGTAGTTGATGCTAGTTGGTTTATTTGGTGGAAGATCATATGTTCAGATCCTTTATGCATATTATTACCCCTCTGATTATGAACATGAATATGCTTTGTGAGTAGTTACGTTTGTTCCTAAGGACAAGGGAGAAGTCTTGCTATTAGTAGTCATGTGAATTTGGTATTCGTTCGATATTTTGATAAGATGTATGTTGTCTAACCTCTAGTGGTCTTATGTGAACGTCGACTACATAACACTTCACCATTATTTGGGCCTAGAGGAAGGCATTGGGAAGTAATAAGTAGATGATGGGTTGCTAGAGTGACAGAAGCTTAAACCCTAGTTTATGTGTTGCTTCGTAAGGGGCTGATTTGGATCCATATATTTCATGCTATGGTTAGGTTTACCTTAATACTTTTGTTGTAGTTGCGGATGCTTGCAATAGAGGTTAGTCATAAGTGGGATGCTTGTTCAAGTAAGAACAGCACCCAAGCACCGGTCCACCCACATATCAAATTATCAAAGTACCGAACGCGAATCATATGAGCGTGATGAAAATTAGCTTGACGATATTCCCATGTGTCCTCGGGAACGCTTTTCCTATTATAAGAGTTTGTCCAGGCTTGTCCTTTGCTACAAAAAGGATTGGGCCACCTTGCTGCACTTTATTTACTTTTGTTACTTGTTGCTCGTTACAATTTATCTTATTACAAAAGTATCTGTTACCACTTATTTCAGTACTTGCAGAGAATACCTTGCTGAAAACCGCTTATCATTTTCTTCTGCTCCTCGTTGGGTTCGACACTCTTACTTATCGAAAGGACTACGATAGATCCCCTATACTTGTGGGTCATCACTCGGTTACCTCGTAACCAACACATGCATCACTTACCAACCTCGAACATCACACGATCATCTTAGGATCAAATCAAGCTTGGCAGAAACAATATCGTAGCAATCATTAAATAACCACAAGGAGCTTGATCTTTACCCACGACTCTCGTACAACATCACGAATATACAACAACTCGGTATCCTTGATACCATTGTGATCCTTACGGCGATCACCACCCGACCAACACTTGTCTCAAACCGTGATCCTTACGGCGATCACAACCCGACCACTAAATGGCCTGTGATCCTTACGGCGATCACAACCCGACCAACACTTGGCCAACCTATCTCACTGTTATTAAGCACATTATTCTTATTACTGTTGACTCATGGTGTGACCTTCTCTCGACCTGGGCCCTTATCCGCGGGCGCGACTATTGATAGATTAATATACACTCTACAGAGGTTAGTACACTGTACCCACACTATAGAACCCATGGCCTCGCACTCCCATTCGGGTGGACCAACGGCGTTCCGACAAAACTGATCTACTGCCATGACACTCTCCCGGCCACTCCGACTCACTCCTCACTGAGCTAAGTCATGGGTTGGCCCCGTGCCTACCTCCAGACACAACGACAACCGTCGTGGCCCAAAACATAAACGATCCCACACGGGGATCCGCCGGCTATAACAACTACTGGCACACAAGGTTATGCTCCGCCTACCTGATCAGGGTAGCACGCGCTCATAACCTTCCCTCGTTGGAGGCACCGGCGAGAGGCACAACAATAGACCCAGTTAGGATCGTCCCATACCGGTAAGCGTTGTTGCACTGGTCAGCATCGATTCAGCGGCACCATGAATCAGCCAACAGGTGTTCAAGTTCAATTTAATCCGGTTAAACTTGAATGCAAATATGTTGAGCCATAATAAAATAACATGATGCCAACAATAATGCATGAACATGATATCAACATCTTCATGAGGGTATCACATAACTATCCATCATATCCACAATAACTCATATCCACTGAGCATCACATACCGACTAGCATGACCATCTCCAACATCAACATGTACTACTAACAAGCATAAACATATGAAAGGTAATACTAGCAGGTATAACATGATCACAGAGTATAAGACAACATAGCACAAAAGTGAACATGCAAATCTAAACATCACTGGAACAACGATAACCATCTTTTCAACAAGCAAATATTTAATAAAGATTCAAGTTGAAAACCATGGCTACTACATGACTATCATGCAAGTGGGTATTGTGGCTTGCCTGGGGATGAAGAAGGCACCGGGGAGAAGTGCGGTGAAGCCGCGGAAAGATTCGCCGGAAAACGTTCTCTCTCGGAGGGGGCTGAATAAGGGCAAGGGCATAAAGGTCATTTTCACAGTGTCAAACCATCGTGAAAGTGTGACCAACAAAACAGGCTCGACGAAACGAAGAAGTGAGCGTTGGATTCACCTCGTTGGAGTTACGGATAAAAAGTTATGAGGGGTTGAAGTTCAGGGACTTTTCTGCAAAAAATTCATCACAAATAAGTCCCCGAATGGATAAGACAGAAGCGCAAAAAGAGAAACACGCTTTTGGTCAGCGAAAACGTATTACGCCTACGTTTCCACTTATCCACGTCAGCGTGGACTGGTCAACGCGGGGCCGACGGCTTAGAGGCTTACAGGTCGGGCCTACCTTATCCACTCCCTCTTTCTCTCTCTCCCTCGCCTGACATCTTCTTCCTCCCGACGAGCAGAACAGAGGCAGGCGAGCGCGCGTCACTGGCGACGGGCTCTGGCGCCACAGGCCACCTCCGGCCGAACAGAGGCCACCGGCGGGCTCTGCGTGGCCTGCCGCGTCCATCCCCGCGCAGAGGAGGCGCCGGAGAGGAGCGGGGTGGCCACGACGAAGAAGGGACAGACTCGGCTCTGGCGGCGGTTGACTTGGGGGCGCGGCTACTCGGGGCACTCCGACGAGAGGAAGAAGAGGGGGGGCGGACCGCCGGAGTGGGGGAGGCCTACTGGAGGTGGAGAAGAGGAGGGGGAGGCTCGGCCTTGCTCGGATTTAGGAGGGCAGGGGCGGCGGCCATGGCGATGGTGAGGGGCACAGAGAGCTCCTCGAGCTCGTTTGACTGGTCAGGGAGGTATACTGGAGGGCGTGAGGTCGAGTGGCGAGCTCGGGAGTGCTCGGGGATGGCTTAAATAGCCGCGGGCGAGGGAGGCCGAGCTGGCACCGCCGGCGACGCGTGTCCGGCGCCGCGGACGCGTGTGCTTGTGCATGGACTCGGGGCAAACGACGGAGAGGGCACAGGGGAGATCTATCACGGGGCAGAGGAGGCCAAGGGGCGTAGGGAGGAAGACGACGGCGACGAATGGATCCAGAACTCCACTGTGCTCCCGTATTCACGCGGCGGCGAGCGTCGGTGAGCTAACTTACGGAGGAGGAGAGGGGTCCAAGAGAACGGAGACGACTCCGGGAACACGCTGGACATGATCACGGGCTCTAAGACGACGAGAGGAGGAGGGGGTCCAGCACAAACAGTGCTCTGGACACGGCCACTGCACGCAGAGCGCGCCAACAGGCATGCCAGCCGCGTGGTCACCACGACACATGGCACATTAAATACTCTAAAACACCCAAAACGGTGTCTTGTGGTATGTACTTCGAAGGTTGGTTTCTACTGCTGTGGTAACTAGGTTAAACAGTCTTTGGTCAAAACGAAATCATCCTCTGAAGTATACTGCAGTAAACTTTAGTGAACACTGGTGATCAACAGGAAAGGGTTTGGAGCCAAATGAGCTGTCTGGGGAGTTTAGGATAGGAAGGACTACAGTCCTGCAGGTTGGTAGGGTAAAAGGATCAAGATTTACTGCAGTTGCTTCACAACTGCATATTTGGTCCAGAAATGAAGATCAGGATGATGCTCTCACATGCCGTGTCCACTTGATCTCAAATTGGTAAAGGCTAAGTAATTTGGTCATATGAAGATTATGTAAAAATATCATGCCAAATGGACAAACCAAAATAGCACTTGCTTCACAAACATCTCTACTGACCAGAAACTTGCAATAATTATGGTGGTCAAATGGCTCATTGAAATTATGACAAAATGGGTGGAGATATGTTTTATGGGTATAAGAATGATCTGGTAATTTATCAGGATTTTTTAAGCAATAAAAAATATACTTGCTTCACAACCTGAAAATATTGCCACAGACAAATATTTGCTCCTGTGCTCACATAGATAATTGTATGGGGCGGAAAATAGGTGTAAGGGGTCAATACGATCACATTAAGGAGTGTGAAAAAGTTCAACTTATTTGGGTACTCCTAGCTAGTACTCCCTTCACAAAGCCTTCTGTCTGACAGAAACTTTAAAAATTCACTGAGGAAGATTGGCTAGGCAAATAAATTTTAACTTGTGCATGAGGCAATCATTTGGACATAATAACATGCCCAAAAAGGTTGGGAGTCAATAGAAGAAATATAAATGACACTTCCTTCACAAAGTGCCATTTAGGGCAGAATAGAAAAAGGAATATTGGGGAATTATTTTTGAACATGGCAATGAAAAGTTTTCACATATTTGATCAAGATATGACCCAAAAAATTTATGAGAATTATTTGGGAATTTTAGGAGTGATGGAAATATAGGTTGCTTCACAACCTAGGGCAATTGGAGTTATTCCTTTAATAGAAAAGGAATATTTCCAATAAAAAGAATATTGAGATTTGGGATAGGATGGAAATGACAAGGTCTAGGGAAGGATTTTGGAATGACAAGCCACTCTGGAAGCAAAGAAGAGGTCATCTTCTTCAGTTTCCAGACCACAAAGCCATGAAAAAAGAAAACTCAGGCAAAAACCTCGGAAAAACAAAAGAAAAAGAAAAGGCCAAAAATCATGCTGT
Source organism: Aegilops speltoides (assembly GCA_021437245.1). Taxonomy (NCBI): domain Eukaryota; kingdom Viridiplantae; phylum Streptophyta; class Magnoliopsida; order Poales; family Poaceae; genus Aegilops; species Aegilops speltoides. The sequence continues at coordinate 432,432,712 of CM038147.1, read as the reverse complement.
CATAATTTTTAACCATTTTTGTGAACTAATTTTAAAAATCTATGAATTTTTTTCAAATCCGATGATTTTTTTTAAACCGACGATATTTTTTCAAACCTAATGAAATTTTTTCAATATCTATAATTTTCTTTTCAAAATGGATGAACCATTTTTAGAATTGATGAATTCTTTTTTAAAATTCGATGAACATTTTTCAAATTTAAGGAGTTTATCGCCAAATACGATGTATTTTTTTGAAACTCGATGAACCTTTTCATAATAAAAAAATCTCTAATTTTTCATTTTTGCGAAATTTTATGTTTTTTTGTTTTTTGAATTTATCGGTGGTGAAACAACGCTCCTTTTTTTAGCAACAGATGAAATAACGCGCGAGCGAGCGACCACGCATGGCAATCGATGAAGCCGATCGAGCGCTCGCCACATGGGCCGACCCACGAGCAGGCGGCTGTGAGCGCCAGCTAGAGGAGCTGGCGCCTGCAGCGCTGCATAGGAGCTGGCGCCTGCAGCGCTGTATAGGAGCTCCGCAACCGGCGCCTTAAGCGCCAAATAGAATCGCCCCCCTGAGGAACTGAGGATTAAGAGCATCTCGGCCGCGCCCTTAGCGGCCTCACGGCGCTTTTGCGCCGCCAAAAACGGCTCTCGGTCGCGCCCTAAAGGTCCATTTTTCGCCGGCTCTGTCCGAAATTGGCGTCGGCGGACCCAAACCGAACCCGGCGCCCCGGGGGCGCTTTGGGGCGCCGGCCCAAACGTTTTTGGAGCAAAAACCGGCGGGCCCTTCTTGGCAGTGACTCGGCTCTTCTCGCCGCTACGTCGTCCTCATCGCCTCGGTTCCCATGGCGAATCAATGCCAAAGCTGCCGCGCGCTGCCACGCCAGTCAGCCTCCTCCATTGATGCCCCACGGGCGACGCAGTGAAGACCGGACGACGCGCATCCCTCGCTCGCCACGCGTACACACGGCGGCCACGCGTCCCTCGCCAGCCACGAGCTGCTCCACGAGGACGAAGCTCGGCTCCCCTTTGAGGCCGAGTATCCGGTCCCGCCGGACATGCGGGTGCCCGGGGCGTGGAGGATCAGCGCCGACAGGGTCCCGGTGCCACCACCGCCCACCAGGGCGGCGCGGCGTGCGGAGATCGCGCGTATCCGTGCCTCTCTGCCGTGGGCGGCGAGGGAGGGTCCACGATACGTCCCCGACAGCCCGCTGTGGGAGCCCTACTTCCGTCGCCGCCACGCCGAGCAGCTCGAGGCCACCAACGGTGTCGTGCCCTCCGGGAGGCTCAACTCCGAAGGCCGCCACCGATGGTGGGGCGTGCCCGGCCGCACGCTGGAGGTCGTCCTCGAGTACATCGAGGGAGGCAACACGCCCAGGCTGGAGTACCCCGCTCCGTCGTCCTTCTCCCGCCGTCGTGGGAGCTCCTGGACGCCGACGCAAGGGACGTCCTCCTCCTCATCCGGCCGCTCGACCGGCTCTCCCTGCCTCCCCCCGTCAAGCCGGAGCCCCAGGACACGCCGGTCAGCCCGCGCACCCGCAGCTCCGGCGTCCGCATCACCGACCCCTCCCCTCGCCTCTGGGCGCCTCGTCCTCGTCAGGCCGAAGCCGGAGCCCGGCCTCCCCGCGGAGTACGAGGTCATAGCCCGGCGCGGCTTCTCCGACGAGGAGGCCCTAAAGTGGGCTCGGGACGACTACCTCTGCGACGAGATAGTCCGGCAGCGCCGAGCCCTGGAGAAGATAGCCGCCCGCAGGCGTGGGCGCGAGGACGAGCACGGTGTCGTGATCCTCGACAGCGACGAGGACGAGGACGCACATGGACTGTCCAACCCGTTGCGCCAACCTGGGGAAGGGTGCAGCAAGGACGGCGGCCGCGGAGGAGGCGACGACGACGGCGACTACACGCAGTTCTACAGGCGCCTCGGCATGTAGAGCTTCGAGGGCGGCGGGCGGCGAGGAGCGGCGAGGCGACGGTGGGCCTAGTAGTGTTTTTTTCCTTTTTGTGTAAAATATTATAAATATGTATGCACTCGCCGAAGTTTGGTTGAATTTAGCCGTGTTTTAAACGAACTCGCCGAACGTTTCCTTTTTTAAAAGCAATTTGACGCGCATGGGGGCGGCCCTGGGGCCGGCGACTGGGGGCTAACTCGCCCCCAGGCCGGTTTTTTGCGCCGGCTCGCCCCCGGGTGGCGATTTTAGGCGTCTCCTGGGGGGCCAACCGCTAGAGATGCTCTAAGGCAAATATGGAGGCCACGCCGCTGCTACATTGGCCGGCCATTGGCATGAGCATAAGCTCATGATTTATTTATACATTTCGCATTTCATAAAGGAAATTATACATTTTGAAATATGTTTTTATTTAATAAGTTCTAAAATAGTGCAGTAGATCATTTAAGATAAAAACTAAACATTGTAAAAATAAAAATATTCATGCATCTCAATATAAATTTTTACATACTTTCAAGAAAATCTTGGTCTCATTAAAAAAAGTGTATACATATGGGAAGAAATATTCATCCACTAAAAAAAGAATGATGAATTTGAAAAAAAGTTCATATATTTTTTTGACAAGATTATCCATGTAAAAATATGTGTTCATGTATATATTTGTATTAACCTTAAAAGTAAAAGTTAAAATGACAAGAAAAGAAAGGAAAAGAAAAGGAAAAAGGTGAAATACAAAAGTACTCCCTCCGTTTCTTTTTACTCCGCGTATAAGTTTTGGTAAAAGTCAAACTACACAAAGTTTGACCAAATTTATATTAAAAAATATAAACATCTATAATACTTAAACTATATGCAGACTAAAGTTAGTCAAACTATGGTGCATCTGAAAATGTAGATTTCATATTGTGAATGTTGCTATTTTTTAATATAAAGTTAGTCAAACTATGCAAAGCTTGACTTTGACCAAACCTTATATGCAGACTAAAAAAACGGAGGGAGTAAAAATAAAATGATAAAATGACAGTCATAAAATTTATGCGTGCATGTACAAAATATCCTTGTATGCTTTCAGTAAACTCATGTATTTTACAAAAAATGTGAAATAAATATAAAGGAAAAATAGAACAAAGAAAAGTCCAATATGAGGACAAGAATAATAAAAACAAAATTAAAAGGAAATAATAAAACGGAAACAGAAAACAAAAGAAATTGGAAAAGATGTGCTTTTCCTTTTTGGCTTGAGCCACACACCAAAAAGGGTACGCGTGCGGTTAGTCATGCCAATCGGAACACCCCTCGATAACGAAATAATTTTGCTAATTAATTACATAAAGGACTGTGCTAGCCACAGATCCGCACGACTAGTTCCTACATGATCGCTATCTTCCCACGTTCTCTTTCTACTGATTTTTTTTCCTTCTCTCAAAAACCATGGTAAATTGCTAGTGGTTTTTTCTGGTTTTTCACCGCATAATATGAAAATAAAATAGAAGTGCTTGAAAGAGAATTCGAACCTAGGTCTATGCAATACCTATTGAGCCTAATAACCAACTAAGCCACCTTTTGTTGTTGTCTATTGTAGATAAACAATGTTATTTGAACCTTTCTTATTTCTGCCATATCAGAAAAAAAATAAAGTTTGGCTTGGTAACTTTGGCATGACCAGCGTGATAACTATAGTATGAGCAACATGATAACTATACCATGATAAGGCTGATAACTACAGTACGAGAAGGTTAGGGCATGAGGAAGTATGGTAATTTGACACATAAATTATCGATGAAAAATGTTTTAAAAACTTTTTTCCCTTGGATGAAAGATACCATGGTGTTTAAAACGTAAGATATTAGTTATCAAATCTGTGATGTATACATTATCATGCTTTTTACATAGAAATTACCGGTTGTATATTTTTCAACAAAAAAATCAAAAATTATAATGGCGTTTATATGTGAGTTATCGGCTTAGTATGTGTCTATTAATAAGCTATTTACATATAAATTACCGGGGTCCCCCCCCCCTCACAATCCCTCGCCACAGTCGCCATATTTACCAGGGTCGGGTACATAAATTATCAAGTCTGCGATGTGTGAGTTATCATGTTATTTGCATGAGAGTTATCGTGGTATGATTCAACAACTCCTCCCACCCTACCCCGCCGATAAAGTTATCAGGATTGGGTACATAATTTATCATTTCTACGATGTGTGACTTATCATGTTATTTGCATAGAAGTTACCTTGGTATGTTTTAATGACTCCCCCAAACCCCAACCCCACCGACAAAGTTACCAGAACTGGGTACATAATTTAATGCCTATGATGTGTGAATTATCATATTATTTGCATAGAAGTTATCGTGGTATGTTTCAACGACTCCCCCACTCCGGCCCCTCCGACAAAGTTACCAGGACTGGTACATAATTTATCATGTTTACGATGTGTGAATTATCATGTTATTTGCATAGAAGTTACCGTCGTACGTTTCAACGACACCCCCACCCCGACCCCTCCTACAAAGTTATCAGGTCTACCATGTATGAGTTATCATGTTATTTGCACATAAGTTACCGTGGCATGTTTCAGCGACTTGCCCCACCCCCATCCTCGCCGACCAAGTTATCAGGACCGGGGTACATAAGTTATCAGGTCCGCCATGTTTGAGTTATCATGTTATTTGCACGGAAGTGACCATGGCATGTTTCAGCGACTTGCCCCACCCCCACCCTCGCCGACCAAGCTATCAGGACCGGGGTACATAAGTTATCAGGTCCGCCATGTTTGAGTTATCATGTTATTTGCACAGAAGTTACCGTGGTATGTTTCAACAACTCCTTCACCCCCACCCTCACCGACAAAGTTTTTAGGACCGGGGTACATAAGTTATCGGGTCTATGAAATTTGAGTTACCATGTTATTCACACGAAAGTTAACGGAGGATATTTCATCACCCCCCCCAGGGTCGTTAAAGTTAGCAGGAACGGGGTACCTAAGCGCGGAAAAAATCGAACACTAAATTAACTCGTTTTTATGCATACGTAGTAGAGGAGACATGTTAAATAGCCCATTTACTTTCTTTTGTTCAAGAAAGGGATCGTAGGTCAGGTGGTAGGCTAGTTGAGTTGGCTCACTAGTGGTGCAAGGATCGGATCCTCTCTTGTTCACACCAATTTTTGCGTGAAAAAATCTCGAATGAAAAAAAGATCTGAAGAGGGAAAAAATGGATCGGGAAGAGAGCAAGAAAATCGGATCTGGAGCGGATCGTGCGTGCATGCAACAGAGAAAAAAAGTACTAACATTGGCACTTGATTAGTGAATCAAATGATGACGTTGAAAAAAATTGTTGGCATTAAATGGGATGGCTGCACGGACAACCAAATGGAAGAAGCGAATGGCTTGAAATTAATTTCGTGAATCAACGCATAGGAACGAGCAAAATAATGGTGTCTTAATTATACTAACGTGGCTCTGTAGGGTCAGGTATGACGACTATCATTCACCTAACAAAAAGATGCGTAGTGGTGTGGTGGTAGGCTGCTGTAGGTCTTCTCTTGGAGACCTCAGTTCGATTCCAGACCGCAGCGATTTTTTTCCTCGCCCACGATGGCAGTTTTGCGGAAGAAAAAAGAAGAATCAGGAGCGATACAGTCGTTCGTGCATGTTCGTGCCTGTTGCAAACGATCAGTCGACTGGTCGTTAGATTTCTCGTTACATAAAATCTCACATGATATTTGTTTGCGGACAAGGCCCAAGATCATATATTAAATAAAGGGACATTTACATTTATGCCCCTGATTTGTGCCCACTCTCAGATTTATCTCTAACTTTTTTATGTGCTCAAATTTGCCTCTAAAAAGTATTTTAGGTCGTCAAAATGCCCTTTCGTCTGATCAAAGTTGTTTGGCCGAAACTTTGAAAATTATTATAAATTTATATGAATTCAAAAGAATGTAATACTTCTAACAAATAGACAAACTTATCACAAAGTGATTTGACAAATTCGTTACAAAGTCATCAAACGATGGTCACACAAAAATAGCTTCTTTCTTAATAATCAACGTGCCTAAACATTATCGCTTGAATCGCTTAATTAGCAGCATGTCCCAGCAATGAGTACGCGGTAGAGACGTGCGGCGACGTGAAGCAAAACAAACTCCGGCGTACATGCATGCCATCCTCCATGCCGTACACGCTGGCCTGGCCCGACGTGACGGCCACTTGAAGTCTCTCTCTCTCTTGCCACCTTCTAATAATCCCAGTAATTGATTCGCCATCATCTTGTCTTATAGTATAGGACAAACGGTAGCCTCCCGGCAGGCAGGGACGGGCGTTCATCGATGGTTGCCATGCCATACTCGCTTATCAGTTTCAAGAAGACAGGGAGAAAGGAAACAAAACTATCCGTCCCCGTGACGTGCTAATCATGCAGGCAAGAGGACACGGGCAGCATGGATCCTACGGACGATGACAAACAACACCCTGTGGAAGATGAGAAGTAGGAGAGGAAGAAAGAGGAGGAAGACGAAGGAGAAACCGGAAGAAAGATGGATTGCTCATCGATCGAGGAGCCCCCAACACAGCAACGACTTGACGCCGTCCGAGGATCAAAGCCTAGCTCAGTTGGCATGATCTCATTTGAAGTTTATTGTGTACAAAATCAGAGCTTGGACACACGCAACAGTACGACTGAAATTAAAAGATACGTACACGTTCTTATATTTATTATCCAAAATCCAAAGTGGGCACACGTATAATCCAATCGTTGAAGTATGAACAAGGTGTCCTTTACCATGATCGAATCGCCGTCGTCCACGTCGCTGTTGAACGGGGCCCTGTCAAGCAGGACGATCGACCCGCGCGATTTGATGGCGAAGTAGCCCGGCCGGTCGGGTGGTTTCAGCTGTCAATTTCAACCACCACCGTCCAAACACATGCTTTCGGTGCTCCTCGTCTTCCTTTCCCTGTCACGGTACATGCTTCCTTTTTTCATTTTTCCTTATGAATCCCGCGCATTTTAAGTGATTTTTCTGATGAATCATAAGTGTACAGCACGCATCCACTTAACTTTTGCAATACGTGATATGCTTTTCTTAAAGACCCTGATAAGTGTTTAACGTGTGACACGAACACGATGCGAGGATGATAATTTTAGTTGTCAAGTATGACAAATTTCTTTTCGCACGGCAAGTTTCAGTTTTTTTAGGTTTATTTTTTTTCCTTTTTGGATGACAACTTTAGTCTAAAAAACGCCAGCTTCGTGCCACGTGTGTGTTCTTAAAGCCAAGGATATGCATGTCTAGCATATTACATGTTTCCTTAGGTATGTTATTTGCATTAAGTACATTCCAGCAAGCATAAATCGAATGTTAACTGATCGCATCAATTCCATGTAACACCTCAGTATAATTCTTTATTGAGGTAATACAGATATTAATAACTACAATTAATTTGAATACCTGTTGCATGACACATAATTCCTATAGTTCTAGATGGTGTGTTTCCAAGAAGTCCCGGAATGATGTTTGGCAAAATGGAATGCTCTCAAGATCCCCCCAACCATCACCACCACCACCTAAAAAAAATGCTCTGAAAGATGAGAAATAAATTCTTCGATGGAATGCTCTCAAAATACATTGCCAATTCAATACAAATTTTTTTCGGGGCATGAAGGACCCAGGAAGCCTCGGGGGTGAACGAGAATAGGCAAGGTTGGCCCGCACGGCCACCTGGCACGCCGCCTACCTGTGTGGGGCCCAACTGCACCACCTTTTGTCCATTCCACCGCCATAAATTTTTATAAATATAGAAACCCACTGTCATGTTTTTATTTGATATTTATCGCCACCGCAAGTTCCTGTTTCGTGAAGATCCAATCTGGAGGCCTATTACGGTGTTCTGTCGGAGGGGGAAACCATTGCCAGAGGCTTCTTCATCAACCTTGCTGTCTCCAGACCTTAGGATCCATAGCAGTAGCTAGATGACTCTCTCTCTCTCTCTCTCTCTCTCTCTCTCTCCTATCACAATACCATGTTCCAGTGAGATGCCTCACATGATCGGGATCAATTCGATGTAATTCGATGGTGTGTTTCGTTAGGATATGATAAATTGTCACTTTATGATCAGATTGTTCATAGAAATCAATCAGATCTTTTATGGTTTTCTTGATGCATAATTGAATAGCTTTGTATGCTCAACGATTTTATCTATATTTTTTGCCAAGTTTGTTGGATTTATCTTCAGAGGGAGTTGTACATTGTAGTGGGTTCTAATCGTGTGGTGTTCTATATCCTGGTGAAAAAAGGGACAAGACACGTATTGTATTATTGTCACTAAGGATAAAACAACGGTGTCTCGTCATATTTATGGATGTTTTGTTCTCTACATTATGTCATCATGCTTATTGCAATGCTCTGTATCTTATAAACTTAATAATTTGAGACGCATGCTGGATAGCATTCTTAGAGTGGAGTATTAATAGTGAAAGCAGTTGGAATAACAGTCTACTCATCACGGACCTAATGCCTACATGAAATTATGCCATGAATGATCATGGTCGTAGATATAAATATTACAATTTAATCACTGATCAACTGTAATTTGTTCACCATACCACTTGCCTGCTTAAGAGAGATGCCACTAGTGAACCAACGGCCCCAGGGTCTATAATCTTTTACTGACAACAAATATTTTCCTTGTTGCCTTGTGATTATTTTTGCTATCAATTATATCTATCAACCACGTTTAATCTTGTAACTAGTAAGACAAGGGACTTGAAAATGCTCTTGTCGTATTGGGGACAAGTTTGTTCTATGTTTAGTGTGCAGGTGTTGCTTAATTTGTTCGTTGAGAGAGCTCCTACTGGATTGATACCTTGGTTCTCTAACCGAGGAAAATACTTGATTCTAGGCTACATCACCCTTGCACTTGGTGATCCCAACCATTCATGCGGGAGCAAGCACTCCCCCACGATAATGCTGAAGAGGTGTCGATCATCGATGGCCTTGACAAAACTATTACAAATTGACCTGGCGGACACCGATAAAGATGAATGGCCCACGAATGATGGCTTGGAAGAGGTTGTGCCGACTTCCACACTGGGTGCGGGGCTTCCATTGTAATCGTTGGGTTCTCGCACAACGACAAATACCGGGCCTACTCCTTCGGCGCTTCTTCCAACTGCACCGTCGCCGTTGCTGTCGTTGCGGTTGGTTCAGTCGTCCCATGAGCCAACTCAACCGTGTAGTCGATGCCAGGAGCATCTGCCCCGACAACTAGACTGTCACCATCACACCTTTCTGTTGGGGAACGTAGTAATTTCAAAAAAAAAATCCTACGCATACGCAAGATCATGGTGATGCATAGCAGCGAGCGGGGAGAGTGTGTCCACGTACCCTCGTAAACCGTAAGCAGAAGCGTTATGACAACGCGGTTGATGTAGTCGTATGTCTTCACAATCCGACCGATCCAAGTACCGAAAGCATGGCACCTCCGAGTTTTGCACATGTTCAGCTCGGCGACGTCCCACGAACTCACGATCCAGCAGAGCTTTGCGGGAGAGTTCCGTCAGCACGACAACGTGATGACGGTGTTGATGATGCTACCGACGCAGGGCTTCGCCTAAGCACCGCTATGATATGGCCGAGGTGGAATATGGTGGAGGGGGCACCGCACACGGCTGGGAGAGATCAACAGATCAACTTGTGTGTCTATGGGGTGCCCTCCTCCCCGTATATAAAGGAGTGGAGGAGGGAAGGGGCCGGCCCTTCTCTATGGCGCGCCTTACCGGGAGTAGGATTCCCCCCTTCCATGTAGTAGGAGTAGGAGTCAAGGAAAGGGAAGAGAGAAGAGAAGGAAGGAGGGGCGCCGCCCCTCCCCCTAGTCCAATTTGGACTAGGCCTTGGGGGTGGGGGCGCGGCCTGCCTCTCTCTCTCTCCCTCTCTCCCTTAAAGCCCAATAAGGCCCATATACTCCCCGGCGAATTCCCGTAACTCTCCGGTACTCCGATAAATACCCAAATCACTCGTAACCTTTCCGATGTCCGAATATAGTCGTCCAATATATCAATCTTTGCGTCTCGACCATTTCGGGACTCCTCGTCATGTCCCCAATCTCATCCGGGACTCCGAACTACCTTAGGTACATCAAAACACATAACTCATAATATAAATCGTCACCGAACATTAAGCGTGCGGACCCTACGGGTTTGAGAACTATGTAGACATGACCGAGACACGTCTCTGGTCAATAACCAATAGCGGAACCTGGATGCTCATATTGGCTCCCACATATTCTACGAAGATCTTTATCGGTCAAACCGCATAACAACATACGTTGTTCCCTTTTGTCATCGGTATGTTACTTGCCCGAAATTCGATCGTTGGTATCTCAATACCTAGCTCAATCTCGTTACCAGCAAGTCTCTTTACTCGTTCCATAATGCATCATCCCGCAACTAACTCATAGTTGCATTGCTTGCAAGGCTTATAGTGATGTGCATTACCGAGAGGGCCCAGAGATACCTCTCCGACAATCGGAGTGACAAATCCTAATCTCGATCTACGCCAACTCAACAAGTACCATTGGAGACACCTGTAGAGCACCTTTATAATCACCCAGTTATGTTGTGATGTTTGGTAGCACACAAAGTGTTCCTCCGGTAATCAGGAGTTGCATAGTCCCATACTCATAGGAACATGTATAAGTCATGAAGAAAGCAATAATAACATACTAAACGATCAAGTGCTAAGCTAACGGAATGGGTCAAGTCAATCACATCATGCTCTAATGATGTGATCCCGTTAATCAAATGACAACTCATGTCTATGGCTAGGAAACTTAACCATCTTTGATTCAACGAGCTAGTCAAGTAGAGGCATACTAGTGACACTATGTTTGCTATATATTCACACATGTATCAAGTTTCCGGTTAATACGATTCTAGCATGAATAATAAACATTTATCATGAAATAAGGAAATAAAGAATAACTTTATTATTGCCTCTAGGGCATATTTCCTTCAGTCTCCCACTTGCACTAGAGTCAATAATCTAGTTCACATCGCCATGTGATTTAACACCAATAGTTCACATCACCATGTGATTAACGCCCATAGTTCACATCGTCATGTAACCAACACCCAAAGGGTTTACTAGAGCCAATGATCTAGTTCACATCTCTATGTGATTAACACCCAAAGAGTACTAAGGTGTGATCATGTTTTGCTTGTGAGAGAAGTTTAGTCAACGGGTCTGCCAAATTCAGATCCGTATGTATTTTGCAAACTTCTATGTCTACAATACTCTGCACGGAGCTACTTTAGCTAATTGCTCCCACTTTCAATATGTATCCAGATTGAGACTTAGAGTCATCTGGATCAGTGTCAAAACTTGTACGATCCTTTTTTCACCTCCATAATCGAGAAATATTTCCTTATTCCACTAAGGATAATTTTGACCAATGTCCACTGATCTACTCCTAGATCACTATTGTACTCCCTTGCCAAACTCAGTGTAGGGTATACAATAGATTTTGTACACAGCATGGCATACTTTATAGAACATATGACTGAGGCATAGGGAATGACTTTTCATTCTCTTTCTATTTTCTGCCATGGTCGGGTTTTGCGTCTTACTCAACTTCACACCTTGTAATACAGACACGAACTCCTTCTTTGACTGTTCCAATTTGAACTACTTCAAAATCTTATCAAGGTATGTACTCATTGAAAAATCTTATCAAGCGTCTTGATCTATCTCTATAGATCTTGATGCTCAATGTGTAAGCAGCTTCACCGAGGTCTTTATTTAAAAAAACTCTTTTCAAACACTCCTTTATGCTTTCAAGAAAATTCTACATTATTTCTGATTAACAATATGTCATTCACATATACGTATCAGAAAGGTTGTAGTGCTCCCACTCACTTTCCTGTAAATACAGGCTTCACCGCAAGTCTGTATAAAACTATATGCTTTGATCAACTCATCAAAGTGTATATTCCAACTCCAAGATGCTTGCACCAGTCCATAGATGGATCACTGGAGCTTGCACGCTTTGTTAGCACCTTTAGGATTGACAAAACCTTCTGGTTGCATCATATACAACTCTTCTTTAATAAATCCATTAAGGAATGCAATTTTGACATCCATTTGCCAGATTTCATAAAATGTGGCAATTGCTAACATGATTCGGACATACTTAAGCATCGCTACGAGTGAGAAAATCTCATCGTAGTCAACACCTTGAACTTTGTCAAAAACCTTTTTCGACAAGTCTAGCTTTGTAGATAGTAACACTACTATCAGCGTCCATCTTCCTCTTGAAGATCCATTTATTTTCTATGGCTTGCCGATCATCGGGCAAGTCCACCAAAGTCCACACTTTGTTCTCATACATGGATCCCATCTCAGATTTCATGGCCTTCAAGCCATTTCGTGGAATCTAGGCTCATCATCGCTTCCTCATAGTTCGTAGGTTCATCATGGTCTAGTAACATGACTTCCAGAACAGGATTACCGTACCACTCTGGTGCGGAATGTACTTTGGAAGACCTACGAGGTTCTGTAGTAACTTAATCTGAAGTTTCTTGATCATCATCATTAGCTTCCTTACTAATTGGTGTAGGAATCACTGGAACCGATTTCTGTGATGAACTACTTTCCAATTCGGGAGAAGGTACAATTACCTTATCAAGCTCTACTTACGTCCCACTCACTTCTTTCGAGAGAAACTCCTTCTCTAGAAAGGATCCATTCTAAGCAACGAATGTCTTGCCTTCGGATCTGTGATAGAAGGTGTACCCAACTGTCTCCTTTGGGTATCCTATGAAGACATATTTCTCCGATTTGGATTCGAGCTTATCAGGTTGAAACTTTTTCACATAAGCATCGCAGCCCCAAACTTTAAGAAACGACAACTTTGATTTCTTGCCAAACCACAGTTCATAAGGCGTCGTCTCAACGGATTTTGATGGTGCCCTTTTTAACGTGAATGCAACTGTCTCTAATGCATAACCCCAAAACGATAGTGGTAAATCGGTAAGAGACATCATAGATCGCACCATATCTAGTAAAATACGATTACGATGTTCAGACACACCATTATGTTGTGGTGTTCCAGGTGGCGTGAGTTGCGAAACTATTCCGCATTGTTTCAAATGAAGACCAAACTCGTAACTCAAATATTCGTTTCCACGATCAGATTGTAGAAACTTTATTTTCTTGTTACGATGATTTTCCTCTTCACTCTGAAATTCTTTGAACTTTTCAAATGTTTCAGACTTATGTTTCATCAAGTAGATATACCCATATCTGCTCAAATCATCTGTGAAGGTCAGAAAATAACGATACCCGCCGCGAGCCTCAACACTCATCAGATTGCATACAGCAGTATGTATTATTTCCAATAAGTCAGTTGCTCGCTCCATTGTTCCGGAGAACGGAGTCTTAGTCATCTTGCCCATGAGGCATGGTTCGCAAGCATCAAGTGATTCATAATCAAGTGATTCCAAAAAGCCCATCAACATGGAGTTTCTTCATGCGCTTTACACCAATATGACCTAAACGATAGTGCCACAAATAAGTTGCACTATCATTATTAACTTTGCATCTTTTGTCATCAATATTATGAATATATGTATCACTACGATCGTGATCCAACAAACTTTTTTCATTGGGTGTATGACCATTGAAGGTTTTATTCATGGAAACAGAACAACAATTAGTCTCTGACTTTAAATGAATAACCGTATTGCAATAAACATGATCAAATCATATTCATGCTCAACACAAATGCCAAATAACATTTATTTAGGTTTTGCACTAATCCCGAAAGTATAGGGAGTGTGCGATGATGATCATATCAATCTTGGAATCACTTCCAACACACATCATCACTTCACCCTCAACTAGTCTCTGTTTATTCTGTAACTCCTGTTTCGAGTTACTAATTTTTAGCAACCGAACAAGTATCAAATACCCAGGGGCTACTATAAACACTAGTAAGGTACACATCAATAACCTGTATATCAAATATACCCTTGTTCACTTTGCCATCCTTCTTATCCACCAAATATTCATGGCATTTCCGCTTCTAGTGACCATTTCCTTTGCAGTGGAAGCACTCAGCTTCAGGCTTTGGTCCAGCTTTGGGCTTCTTCACGGGAGTGACAACTGGCTTGCCATTCTACATGAAGTTCCCTTTCTTTCCCTTTGCCCTTTTCTTGAAATCTACCTTCATCGATTTCATCATCATGAAAAGCTTGGGAATCATTTTCGTAATCCCTTGCATACTATAGTTCATCATGAAGTTTTACTAACTTGGTGATGGTGACTAGAGAACTCTGTTAATCACTATCTTATCTGGGGATTAACTCCCTCTTGATTCAAGCGATGGTAGTACCCAGACAATCTGAGCACATGCTCACTGCTTGAGCTATTCTTCTCCTTCTTTTAGCTATAGAACTTGTTGGAGACTTCATATCTCTCAACTCGGGTATTTGCTTGAAATATTAACTTCAACTCCTAGAACATCTCATATGGTCCATGACATTCAAAACGTCTTTGAAGTCCCGATTCTAAGCCGTTAAGCATGGTGTACTAAACTATCAAGTAGTCATCATATTGAGCTAGTCAAACGTTCACAACATCTGCATCTGCTCCTGTAATAGGCTTGTCTCCTAGCGGTGCATCAAGAACATAATTCTTCTGTGCAGCAATGAGGATAAACCTCAGATCACGGACCCAGCCCGCATCATTGCTACTATCATCTTTCAACTTAGTTTTCTCTAGGAACACATAAAACATAGGGAAGCAACAACGCGAGCTATTGATCTACAACATTATTTGCAAAATACTATCAGGACTAAGTTCATGATAAATTAAAGTTCAATTAATCATATTACTTTAAGAACTCCCACTTAGGTAGACATCCCTCTAATCATCTAAGTGATCACATGATCCAAATCAACTAAACAATGTCCGATCATCACGTGAGATGGAGTAGTTTTCAATGGTGAACATCACTATGTTGATCATATCTACTATATGATTCACGCTCGACCTTTCGGTCTCCAGTGTTCCGAGGTCATATCTGCATATGCTAGGCTCGTCAAGTTTAACCCAAGTATTTTTGCGTGTGCAAAAAATGGCTTGCACCCATTGTATGTGAACGTTGAGCTTATCACACCCGATCATGACGTGGTGTCTCGGCATGACGAACTTTGGCAACGATGCATACTCATGAGAACACTTATACCTTGAAATTTAGTGAGAGATCATCTTATAATGCTACCGTCAATCAGAGCAAAATAAGATGCATAAAATATAAACATCACATGCAATCAATATAAGTGATATGATATGGCCATCATCATCTTGTGCCTTTGATCTCCATCTTCAAAGCACTGCCATGATCACCATCGTCACCGGCGCGACACCTTGATCTTCATCGTAGCATCGTTGTCGTCTCGCCAACTATTGCTTCTACGACTATCGCTACCGCTTAGTGATAAAGTAAAGCAATTACAGGGTGATTGCATTGCATACAATAAAGGGACAACCATATGGCTCCTGTCAGTTGCCGATAACTTTGTTACAAAACATGATCATCTCATACAATAAAATTTAGCATCATGTCTTGACCATATCACATCACAACATGCCCTGCAAAAACAAGTTAGATGTCCTCTACTTTGTTGTTGCAAGTTTTACGTGGCTGCTACGGGCTGAGCAAGAACCGTTCTTACCTACGCATCAAAACCACAACGATATTTCGTTAAGTTAGTGCTACTATAACCTTCGCAAGGACCGGGCGTAGCCACACGCGGTTCAACTAAAGTTGGAGAAACTGACACCCGCCAGCCACCTGTGCGCAAAGCACGTCGGTAGAACCAGTCTCGCGTAAGCGTACGCGTAATGTCGTTCCGGGCCGCTTCATCCAACAATACCGCCAAACCAAAGTATGACATGCTGGTAAGCAGTATGACTTGTATCGCCCACAACTCACTTGTATTCTACTCGTGCATATAACATCTACGCATAAACCTGGCTCTGATACCACTGTTGGGGAACGTAATAATTTCAAAAAAATTCCTACGCACACGCAAGATCATGGTGATGCATAGCAACGAGCGGGGAGAGTGTGTCCACGTACCCTCGTAGATCGTAAGCGGAAGCGTTATGACAATGCGGTTGATGTAGTCGTACGTCTTCATGATCCGACCGATCCAAATACCGAACGCATGGCACCTCCGAGTTCTGCACACGTTCAACTTGGCGGCGTCCCACGAACTCACAATCTAGTAGAGCTTCGCGGGAGAGTTCCGTTAGCACGACGGCGTGATGACGATGTTGATGATGCTACCGACGCAGGGCTTCACCTAAGCACCGCTATGATATGACCGAGGTGGAATATGGTGGAGGGGGCACCGCACACGGCTCGGAGAGATCAATAGATCAACTTGTGTGTATATGGGGTGCCCCCCCTCCCCGTATATAAAGGAGTGGAGGAGGGGAGGGACCGGCCCTTCTCTATGGCGCGCCCTGGGGAGTCCTACTCCCACCGGGAGTAGGATTCCCCCTGATAATCCCCAAGTGCAGGAAATCATCGTAGAAATTCCCAAAGGTGGAAGTGATAAGTATGGAGTGTCGAACCCACAAGGAGCTAAAGGTAAGATCAATATTCTCTCAAGCCCTATCTGCCACTGATACGACTCTACGTGCACCGAACGTTTGCTTCCAACTAGAAACAAGAAATAAAACCGTGTTGTGGGTATAAAGGGGATAACTTTGCATGATATCGGAGAGCTAAAATATGAAAGTAGGTGTTGTTATCATAAAGTTAGAATATATTACTAAATATTATAAATAGCGAGTGTGGAATAATGGTGGATCGGTGTGCGGAATTGTCCTAGGCAATTGTTAACAAGACCGGTGATCATTATTGCAATTTCATATGAGGGAGAGGCAAAAGCTAACATACTTTCTCTACTTGGATCATATGCACTTATGATTGAAACTCTAGCAAGCGTCCGCAAATACTAAAGATCATTAAGGTAAAACCCAACCATATCATTAAAGCATCAAGTCGTCTTTATTCCCATACGCAACAACCCCTCTTACTCGGGTTTGTGTTTCAGTCACTCACCAACCCACTATAAGCGAATCATGAACGTATTGCAACACCCTACAGCGGGAATCCCTCACGCTTGCGCGACACGGAGGGCACCATAGGATAGCACCAATGTGAAACATACAACTCATACCAATCTGGATCATCAATCAACCCAAAGACAAAAGATATCTACTCAAAACATCATAGGATGGCAACACATCATTGGATCATAATATGTAGCATAAAGCACCATGTTCAAGTAGGGATTACAGCGGGGTGCGGAAGAGTGGACCGCGTAAAAGAGATGAGGGTGGTGATGATGATGGTGATGTTGATGAAGACGATCACCGCGACGATGATTCCCCTCCTGATGGCACTCTGGTGCCACCAAGAGAGAGGAGGAGAGTTTCTCTCCCTTGTGCTTCCTCCTCCATGGCTTTCCCCCTCTGGTCCTTGGCCTTCATGGCGATGATGGCCCCTCCGAGATCCTCCTCCATGGCCTCCGGTGATGATGGCCCCCTCCGGCAGGGTGCCAGAGAGGGCCTAGATTGATTTCTCGTGGCTACAGAGGCTTGCAGCGGCGAAACTTCCGATCTAGGTTAATTCCTGAAGGTTTCTGTATTTATAGGAATTTTTGGCGTTGGTTTCCGTCAAGGGGGCCTCCGGGCTGTCCACGAGATAGGGGGCTGTGCCCTAGGGGGGCGCCCCCCACTCTCGTGGGCAGCCCGTGACTCCTCTGGCCCAACTCCGATGCTCCGTGGTCTTCTTTTGGTCCAGAAAAAATCCTCAAAAATTGGCACGTCAATTCGACTCCATTTGGTATCCCTTTTCTGTAAAACACTAAAACAAGGAGAAAACAGAAACTGGCACTGGGCTCTGGGTTAATAGGTTAGTCCCAAAAATCATATAAAATGACATATAAATGCATATAAAACATCATAGATGGATAATATAACAGCATGAATACTTCATAAATTATAGATACGTTGGAGACGTATCACCCCCTTCCATGTAGTGGGAGTAGGAGTCAAGGAAAGGGGAGAGAGAAGAGAAGGAAGGAGGGGGCGCCGCCCCTCCCCCTAGTCCAATTTGTACTAGGCCTTGGGGGGCGGCCTGCCTCTCTCTCTCTCCCTTAAAGCCCAATAAGGCCCATATACTCCCCGGTGAATTCCCGTAACTCTCCGATACTCCGATAAATACCCGAATCACTCGGAACCTTTCTGATGTCCGAATATAGTCATCCAATATATCAATCTTTACGTATCGACCATTTCGAGACTACTCGTCATGTCCCCGATCTCATCCGCGACTCTGAACTACCTTCGGTACATCAAAACACATAACTCATAATATAAATCGTCACCGAACGTTAAGCGTGCGGACCCTACGGGTTCGAGAACTATGTAGACATGACGAGACACGTCTCCGGTCAATAATAAATAGCGGAACCTGGATGCTCATATTGGCTCCCACATATTCTACGAAGATCTTTATCGGTCAAACCGCATAACAACATACGTTGTTCCCTTTGTCATCGGTATGTTACTTGCCCGAGATTCGATCGTCGATATCTCAATACCTAGCTCAATCTCGTTACCGGCAAGTCTCTTTACTCGTTCCGTAATGCATCATCCCGCAACTAACTCATTAGTTGTATTGATTGCAAGGCTTATAGTGATGTGCATTACCGAGAGGGCCCAGAGATACCTCTCCGACAATCGGAGTGACAAATCCTAATCTCGATCTACGTCAACTCAACAAGTACCATCGGAGACACCTATAGAGCACTTTTATAATCACCCAGTTATGTTGTGACGTTTGGTAGCACACAAAGTGTTCCTCCGGTAATCGGGAGTTGCATAGTCTCATAGTCATAGGAACATGTATAAGTCATGAAGAAAGCAATAGCAACATACTAAATGATCAAGTGCTAAGCTAACGGAATGGGTCAAGTCAATCACATCATTCTCTAATGATGTGATCCCGTTAATCAAATGACAACTATGTCTATGGCTAGGAAACTTAACCATCTTTGATTCAACAAACTAGTCATGTAGAGGCATACTAGTGACACTATGTTTGTCTATATATTCACACATGTATCAAGTTTCCGGTTAATACGATTCTAGCATGAACAATAAACATTTATCATGAAATAAGGAAATAAATAATAACTCTATTATTGCCTCTAGGGCATATTTCCTTCACTTTCCAGTCCAACAAGCTTAGAGGGGGAGGGGTATTAATTGTAGGAAGCTCAGAAGGGGAGGGGTATTAACTGTAAAATATTATGTTTTAATCTTCAGGTCTATCATATACTTGTGTTATTACAGTTAGGTACTACCTCCGTTTCAGTTTATAAGTCCTACGCGTATATCTAGGTTGCCAATTTTATCACCCTAATATAAACTATATAACACAAAAATTATACCTTTTGAAAGTAAAAACTCCGAAGTTTATGTTGATATATTTTTTGTAATATATGACTTGTATTAGGTTGGTCAAATTAACGACCTAGGGGTACGCGCACGCCCTGTAAACTGAGAGAGAGGTAGTACTTGCTCTTTGTCAATGAGTTCTATGTCTCTTTGTTCGATAATATCATCACACATCTTTACAATATTTATGAGTGCCACTAACAACCAGAAGGGTCACTTGTGTGTGTGTTCCATTTTGTGTACAACATGAACATCGTGATGAGTAAGGTTTCTGCAATAAAACCTTTATGCGACAAGGTATTAAATTTGAACTTACTTTTAGTATCTTTTTAGTTGATTATATTCTTGCGATTCGATGCTAACAGTATCATATCAATCATTACAGATTTTTCAAAACATTCCCGAAAACAATATGCGGAAAAATGACCTAGCGGCAATACGTGTCATGCTAGCTGAATTCTTGGTTGGACATGTCTTGGAAGAAGGAGGAGGGTTCACCTGGATGAAGCCTGACTCATGACGACTTGTTGGTACCAGTGAATTGTAATCACTCATCCTAGCTACATTCTTTCATTTTTGCTGCATTCAAATTGTTGTATGTACATTGTAAAATATTATAGATTTGATCTTTAGGTATGTCATATACTTGTGTTATTATTATTAGGTACTTGCTCTTTGTCAATGAGTTTTATGTGTCTTTTTCAATGAGTTTTTACGTGATGTGATAGCATACTTGAGATGTATGTTATATTTTGTGCTTGAGTATTACCTGCCGAACCAGGAAATTTGGGGTGGCTATAACAAGAAATTATTTGAGGTTTGATTAGTATTGTAAGCGGTTCTACTAGACAAACCACCTCCAAAACGTAGAGAGTACTATAGGCGGTTACAAGCGACTTCGATATATGAAACCAATACAGGTGGTTACCATGGAGAACCCGCATGCGCTGCCAAAAGCTTTGGAGGCGGCTTCCCGTGCACTGTGCGAGCATCGCATACAGTTTCAGGAACCACTTTCGCCGGCCGTGAATATTAGCGACACACGCTTTGAGGCGGAACATTGAACCACCGGTGGCCCATGTGCCGAGACCGTCTGCAATGATCATTCCTACTAGTGATTTTGAATCATAGAATATTAACTATCAGAATGGTAGAAGCGTAGATTCTACTAATAAAACTCATAGAATCATTGGGTTTCCAAAGTTGTCGAATCGTACAATAGAAATGTGATTTTGACTAGTACCCTTGTTGGAAAATCCTGTGATAACAGTGAGGTTAGGCCACCTCCCCCTTCCCCTCCCCTCCCCTCCCCTCCCGCGTAAGAAAACAGTCTTGCTGATCTGACCTTGTACCTTCCCTGGCCAAGTTCAGTGAGAAGAATCCCGATCCACGACGGGAACCAAAATCACCCATAAATCTAGCGCGCAGCAGACAGCGCAGCACAAGCACAAGCACATCGATCGCCCCCGCACGTCGCCCACGTACGTACTCGCCCACGCCTCTCTTCTCCCCGGCGCGCGCTCCCCTTCCCTCCATCTTCTGGTCAAACGGCTCCCGGCTCCCGGCTCCAATTTCAATCCCCCGACCCCCTCCTCTCCGGGCGGCCGCACTCGGTTTCCATGTCCGCCGCCACCGCCGCCGAATCCCGTACGTAAAACCCTGTCGAGCTTCATTCAAACCATGGTCGCCCCCACGCCGATGATGGTTCATTGACTCGTTCCACCATTTGCCTCTTTTTTTTTCCCGCAGCGGAGCGGCGGAGATCGGAGGCCGTCGCGTGGCTGCGCGCGCTGCTCCGGGAGTCGGCGCTGCCGCTCCCGCCGCTGCGCGCCTCGGACGACGAGCTCCGGGCCGCGCTCGCGGACGGCGCGCTGCTCCGCGCCGCGCTCGACAAGCTCGCTCGCCCCGCTTCCCCGCGCGACGAGGTACGCCGCCACCCGCCCACCCGCTTCTCTCCCGCTACGTACAGTCTGTCTTGTCTGGTCCTGATCGCCGTTGATCGATGCTGCGTGCCGCAGGGCGGAGCGGCGGCGGTGGAGGGCGATGTCGGGCGGTTCGTCGCGGCCGTGAAGCGGATGGGCCTCCCCAGCTTCGCGCCCTCGGACCTCCAGACGGTACGCGTGCTGTTTGTTTGCGTTCTTCAATCAGCAATTGGTGTGACAGTGATCATCAGCGCTCATATTTTTTGGATTACCCGTTGACCCATCGCCACCTGCGGACGGGGACTCTGGTGATGTGATTGCTGTGAGGTAGCTAGAGCTTCGCGTCGAAGAAGTTAGGAGCTCGTTTTCGCTCTAGGTTGTGTGTTGCCGGTTGTCATTGAACGTTTGTTGTGTGGGCAAGCGACACATTAATCTCCGTCAGTCCGTCCTTGCCGAATCTAACCGGTAGTGGATGGCCGCCAACTCTCGAACAGTTGAACAAATAATACTCCTAGTTATCAACTAGAACAAATAATAGGATATCTGAATATCTGATCGGTGAGTGTGGTGCATTCCGTATTTCATAGCTGCTCAGTTTCATACTTTCAGTTCAGTTTCTTTCTAAAATAACGGTAAATTGCATTTTTTTTACGGTGGTAAATTGTTTGCTGAAGTAAGCAATGGTTAATTGCTGTCACCATAGCTGTACATGGGTTCTGGAATCTGAACTACAACACATACTGCTTGCGTTGGCTAGGCTGATCTACAAATGTTCCTCATCATCACTGAACAGAATACAGGCTTAATCTGCCCAGATTATTGAAGTTAATAAATTATTGGAGTTCAACAATTCTTTAATGTGATATCATGTATTGCAGTAGTACTATGCATGTGTTTTCACAATAGTTGGCAGTTTTGCAATGCTGCCAATGAGCATGTTTGCAGTTCCAGCTGTTTTCTGCAATACAAAGCTTTATCTTCCACGTCTCATTGGGTTTTATTACGACATTATTGGCACTAATTTAGGGCCCGATGTCAGCTGTGGTTGCCTGTCTTCTTGCACTAAGGGATCAGTTTGTCTCCCATGCTGGGGAAGGCCGGACCTGTGGCCTTCCACAAAATGGGAGGATGCACACCATGGGATTTCCCGGAAGGGAGAATGGCCAGGTCACACAAAATTCTGAAACAAGAGAAGAGGGCAAACAAATGGAAACAATGCTACAAAAGGTCTCCAAAAGTCCAGCCATGTCAGGTGAGATCCTATTTATGTGTTCAAAGATTTGGGTAGGGGATCAACTACAGGAGTTATCTAGTGAGGGTATACCGAGGCTGCTGCTTTACATTATTCCTGAGGATTGAAAACATAGAAGAAATCATAATTTTAATAGTCGAAGTGTAGTACTCCCTCCATCCGAAAATACTTGTCATCAAAATGGATAAAAGGGGATGTATCTCCCCTTTTATTCATTTTGATGACAAGTATTTCCGGACGGAGGGAGTACTAAATTGCGTGCAAGTACATTTATACATTATTGACCATTTCAACTAGAGCTGTTTCTATATGGAACATGTTCCATCATCAGCTAAAACATCTTTGTTTTTTCTCTTCTGTAGAACCATCATCTGTTATATCACGGCCTGAACTATCTTCTACATCGCGGCATGCTGGACGCAATTTTCATGAAGTCTTCCAACTGAGGCAAGGAGGCTATTCTGATCTGCCTAGTTCTAAAATTTCAGATATGATGAAATCCACCAGCTTGGATGTAAGTACTGTGTACTAAAATATACCTGTTTGAATTATTTTGACATCAGATTTGATTTTGATTCTCTGCATCACAAAATTATTGTTGCAGAATGCCCCTACTCAGTCACTTCTGAGTGTTGTGAATGGCATCCTCGATGAGATTATTGAGAGGAAGAATGGTGAAATTCCTTATGTAGGCTACTCAAAAGCAATGCAGTTAGTTTATTCCTTTCATACATTGAAACTACACCACATTTTGCTGCAGACTCTTTTTATCCTCCTGAATATGACGATAGTGTTCTTTGCACAGCATCTCGCTTTCTTGTTGAGAAAGATCGTATTGGAGGTTGAACGACGAATTTCTACGCAGGCAGAGCACATAAGAAATGTAAGGAGTACTTATTCACACTTATTTTTCGATTGTTCTTGTTGTAAATTTTACCTGTATGCAGCAAAATAACCTTATGAAAGCACGCGAAGAGAAATACAAATCAAGGATAAGAGTGTTAGAGGCACTAGCCAGTGGGAAAATACATGTAAGCTCAAATGCAACAAATGGAAAAGCACATGTAAGTTTTGGTGATGATGATCTCAATATAAATGTAAATGGTTGGTCTCCTTCTTTATTTATTTTCCTTAATTGTTTTCCAGGTTGCTACAGAGCCTGTGCACCAGATGAAGGTTTGTTTCTCATATAGCATTGGTGACATCTTCATATTACCATCATTTTCCTATATTTTATTTAAATTATTAAATTCCGCTGCATTTCCCCCTCAAATCTTTCATTTGATGTCAGTTCCACTCCCTCTGTCCGGAAAAGGTTGTCCCTCAAATGGATGTATCTAGCACCAAGTTAGTGCTAGATACATCCATTTGAGGGACAACCTTGGGACAAGTTTTTTCGGACGGAGGGAGTACATCTGCTCTTTCAATCTTTACAAGAGAAACACTTTGCATACAGAAGCTTTGCCTGTCTTTGCATTAAGAAGGATGAGATGCCAAGAGTTTGAGTTTATCCATACCAAGGATAATAGACTTATTACTGCCAATAAAAAGAACAAAATGAACGTTTACAAAAAATAATTTAATTTATCCTGCAGATGGAGAAAGACAAATTTGAAGAGAAAAGGCAATTACTTGAGGAAGATCTGACAAAGCTGACGAAGGACAAGGAAAGTGTAACTAGACTGACAAAGGATAAGGAAGATATGGCTAGATTGTTGAATGACAAGGAAGACATAATTAGATTGATGAAAGAGAAGGAAGAAATGGCTAGATTAATGAAAGAGAAGGAAGACACGGTTAGCTTGAAGAAAGGCAAGGATGGAGATAGAAATCAATCAGCAGATGAACATATAGCTAAGCCAATTATGTATAAAGATGAACTCATCAGTTTGATGAAGGAGAAAGAAAAATATAAAATTACAATTATGAAGTTAAAGTTAGAATTAGAAGCTACGAAATCATCATGTGAAAAGAGCCACAGCCTGTTGGAAACTAAGAGCGAAGATGTACTTAATCTTCTAAAGGATAAAGAGAACAGCGGCAACATAATATCACAACTCAGGCAAGAGCTTGCCACGGCAAGAAGATCACATGAGACATATATTCAAGATTTGAAGACTACGGCTTTGCAGGAAAATAGGGATTTTGAACAAAGGATAAAGGAAGTGGAGCTAAAGCTAGAAGATTCTACTAAGAGAGGAAGATATCTTGAAGGATTGTTGGAATCAAGAATCAAAACCTGGGAGCAAAAGGAAATCAGGCTGAACCAATTTGTAGGTATACAAATGCAGAATATTCAGGTATAGGTTGGTTAAATAAATGTTATATTTCCTCTGCATTTCTTTTTAAGAATTAGTGAAGTCATCAATTTAAGTTAAAACTTCTTCCCTATCAGGATTTGAGGTTGTCTTCTGTTTCCATTAGGCATGAGATCCAAAACTGCCAGAAGAGATGGTCTGAAGAACTTAGTGGCCTTGGTATGAACAGATGAGTGAGGAATTAATTGACTTCTTGTTGTTGGCACTTTATAACTTAAAGCTTATTTGATTCTGCAGGGCAAAGCCTTAAAGTATTAGCGAATGCTTCAGAGAAGTATCACGCTACTCTCGAAGAAAACAGAAAATTGTTCAACGAGGTTCAGGAGCTAAAAGGTGGCTATGCAAGCAACGTCAATTTACACATGCTGATATTATTGACTGTGTCAACTTTCTAAGAGTTCTACTTTTTGATCAGGAAATATCAGAGTCTTTTGCCGGATAAAACCTTTTCTTCCTAACGAGGATCATAAGTCTAGTACAACTGAAATTACTGGTGATAACGGTGAACTCATTTTAGCAAACCCTACAAAAATTGGAAAAGAGGGGAATAAGTTGTTTAAATTTAACAAAGTTCTTGGCCCCACTACTTCTCAAGGTACTGATGAATATGTGGCCTATTCAGTGGTAGTATATGATGTGGTTTGATTTTTTAATTTATGTTTTTTTCTAGATGAGGTATTCAAGGACATTCAACCACTAGTTAGATCAGTCCTTGATGGCTATAATGTTTGCATTTTTGCGTATGGACAAACTGGATCAGGAAAAACCTACACAATGGTATGAAGATCTCAATATAACAGTCTTCAAATTCTTTATTGAGAATTATAACCATTATTTATTGAAAGATACGATGTGTTTATTGTGCCTTTTTTAATGAATCAGACTGGACCTGAAGATGCTACTGAGGAGGAATTGGGTGTTAATTTCAGAGCTCTGAACGACCTGTTCCTTATATCACGCAATCGAGGAGATACATTCAATTATGAAGTTAGTGTTCAAATGATTGAAATATACAACGAACAAATCCATGATCTCTTAGGAAGCAATGGTTCAGAGAAGAAATATCCTTTTGTCGCTTCCATTGTATAGTCACCTATGTTATGCATATTGATCTGTTTTGATGTGGTCAGCATACATCAACTATGATGTGTTGATTTAGTTAACAAATCTATTGTTAGTGCGTATAGATTAAAAAGAAGGATTAATGCAACTGAAGTACTCCTTCCGTTCCTAAATATGTCTTTGCAGAGATTATGGACTATATACAGAGCAAAATGAGTGAATCTAAACTCTAAAATGCATCTACATACATCCATATGTGGTCCATAGTGAAATCTCTACAAAGACTTATATTTAGTAATGGAGGGAGTACTTAACCTAAGGTCTAGTTGTAAACTTGACTGATCAGTTGATTCGCTTCAAATGAACGTGTAGAAACTTGGAACTTGGTTGAACATCCCTTTACAAATGCAAGTATGTAAAGAACAGACTCTTGTTTCCTTTAACTTGCACACTCTAGGGATTTTGAATTCCAGTCGTACCAATGGGCTTGCTGTTCCTGATGCAACGTTGCATCCCGTCAACTCAACGACCGATGTTATTGAGTTAATGAGAACAGGACTTGGGAACCGATCTGTGGGGGCAACAGCACTGAACGAGCGAAGCAGCAGATCTCACAGGTTAATCTTACTGTTCCATAATTCCAGTAGAGGTTTCCTTCTGATTCTGTTGAAAATCAGGCTCATTTTAAGTATTTTTCAGTGTTGTCACTGTACACGTTCAAGGTGTAGATTTGAAAACTGGAGCTACTTTGCGCGGGGCCCTCCATCTTGTTGATCTTGCTGGAAGTGAAAGGGTGGACCGTTCTGCTGTTGCAGGCGATAGACTCAAAGAAGCACAACACATCAATAAATCTCTGTCTGCTCTTGGAGATGTTATATTTTCTTTATCACAGAAGACTTCTCATGTACCATATCGAAACAGCAAACTTACACAAGTCCTGCAGAGTTCTTTGGGTGCCTACCTTTCCTCATCAGCTATATAACATTGTTTTGCATGTTATATATATTTCTTAACTTAAAAAGATTTATTTGTAGGTGGCCATGCAAAGACCCTCATGTTTGTGCAGATCAATCCAGATGTGTCATCTTATGCAGAGAGTTTAAGTACTTTGAGGTTTGCTGAAAGGGTTTCGGGAGTGGAACTAGGTGCTGCAAAGGCAAATAAAGAGGGCAAAGATATAAGAGAATTTAAGGAACAGGTGAAGAATCTCCGTCTTCCTTTTTGTTAATTACTAATTTATTGTTGACACAAGGACAATGGAAATGTATAACCAACTTCTCTTGATCACATATTACTATTCTACCATCCTT